>JAPTGZ010000005.1:23805632-23818104 GCA_029814645.1 Fowleria isostigma | reverse complement strand
ATTGGTTCGGGCAAGTAAATTTTTTTGGTACTTGCCCTATCGGGCAAGTGATTTTTTAAAAACTTGTCGAACCCTGATATATATACATGTATATATTACATACTGTAATATCATATACATGCATGTCATTACAGTGATTACAGCTGTTTGTCTCGTAGGTGTATGTTCAGTTTATTAGATCCTTTGTCTGCCTCAGGACTGTGTTTTTATTATAAACAGACTTTAGTCAGTTGAATCTAGTTGTAGCTGGGATTTATACTTGTGATTTGTGTACAGTAAATGTTAGCCCCTGAATGATAGCGTGCTAATGCTAACAGAGTGGCTGTTGGGTGTTTGTTGGCCGGTTAGCTCTTAAACTGTACGGTTTACAACAGTGGGGAACGGATCTCACCAGGGGAGACCTGGAGGTTTTGGGTCTTCGTTTGCCGAACAACTAACCAATGGCTGTTTTCAGCTGCTAGCATAGCATTGCTATAGCATTAGCCACAGAGCTAAAGAGCAGCTCCCGTTAGGTGACCTCCTCCATGAAGTCAAAACTAATCGGTGTAGCAGATACCGGTACTTGTCACAAGCCTAGAGTGCCCTCTGGTGGTAGGCAGTTACTCTTTGGTCATGTCGGTTAGTGTGAAAATCATATTTAAGAACATGTGAAATTGTATATTTTAATATATATAAATCACACCAGAGTATAAGTCACAGGACCAGCCAAACTATAACAAAAAAGTGTGACTTACTGTCCGAAAAATATGGTACATTAAAAATAAGGGCAATGTGAAAGAATCAACCAATCTTCTTACTTGAATAGCCGTGCCTTATCTATGTGGGCGGGTCTTTTTTCTTGTGGGTAACTGGAAAAAAATTATAACAAAGTTTAGATTCATCCTATAAGAAGAGGCATCAATACTCAATCATGTGCTCTGGCAAAGTCACCTGGAGCGGGTTATGTCCCAGATGAGCCAGTCGTTGCCTGCCACAGCTCCCACTTTGATTGTGTTGGTGAGGCACCAGTCTGCTGACATTAGTGGTGACTGTCCACAGTCCAGTGACAGAATGGCCTGTTGTGTGACCAGGTCATAGAAGCGAATTGTCCCCTTCTTCTCTGCCACCATTAACTAGAACAGATAGATCATTAGAATCCAAATGCAACTTTAATACATTGCTACAGTCAGAGCTGGAATAAGAATTCACATCCTTTTCTTAGGGAACAGAACTAGCTAATGCTACATTGTGAAATTCATTACAAGTAAGAATTTTATTTACAAAATCTTACTTTAAGGACTTATTTGCAATTTCATGATTCAGTGTAGAGTGGGAGAGCAGAGTGCCAGAAAGCACTGAGCGCCACCAAAACCACAATGGAATTAATGTCAAGCCTAATTTACCCCACTCCCTGAAAAAAAAAGCATATTGTTTGTTATAGTTCATCTATGTTATGGCATCAACAGGTTTTCTCTCACCCCCCTGCCCAAAAAAACCCCCAAAAAAACCATATACAGTGGTCCCTCGCAATATCGCGGTTCACCTTTAGTGGACTTGCTGTTTCGGATGTTTTTTAGTGCAATTTTGCATGATTTTTTTTTTTTTTTTTTACAGCGTATGAAAGCACATTGTGTTCTGCATCCTGACAGTCAATCATTCTCCTCCGTGCCGCGTCATTCCAGAACAGCTGATTTGAGTTGGTTTGATCAAGTAGTAGTTTCACCTGGAGTTAAGCGCGTACACCACGACAGCATCAATGGAGCTCCAATTCGATGAGTCACCATGGCAACAGGGAAGACGAGGGTTGCGTTTTTCACCCCCGCTGGAACTGGAAATTTGAATGCACTCGTACGGCAAATTTGAACGTGTTTTTATTACACAGTAGTGATGGTAGTTCTCGAGACCGGTCTTGGTCTATAATTACAAAATACTGCCACACACCCCTCACACCACAATAACATGAATTTGATTTAACTAGTCATGACGCTTTACACCAATGCCTTTTGCTCTACAATTGATATGAGTATCATGTCATGTGGATTCTAACTTCAGTGTGTTTATGGTCTTGGTCTTGGTCTCGATCTCGACAAGGTTTGGTCTTGGTCTCGCCCTAGTATTCATGGTCTTGTCTTGTCTTGGTCTCGATACCCTCCGGTCTCGGTAGTGTCTCGGTCTCGGTCTAGCCGGTCTTGACTACAACTATTACACAGCGCAACACCGAAGCAGCTGAAAAGAGAGGGAGACGGTGTGGAGAACATTGCTGCACTGGTCAATGCGTAAATTTAAATGTGGTCCTTTGAATCACAATAATATTACAGATGAATGATTAATGAGGTACATTTTTCTGACTGCCCTGCATACAGTTACTTAAGTGTCTTCATCTCCGATATTATACAAAAAACTGACATTTACCCTGAAATGAGGGAAACTCAGGGTTAACAGACTCAGAGTTTAACGAAACCTGCTTTGTCAAACGAACCTGGACATGCTGAAAGAAGGAAGAAGTTTTGCGGCTGTAGGTGCCATTAAGGAATAAATGAATCTTTGGTTCATTACATAAAAAAGGAGGAAAATAACATAAGGACAACAGCAGTGATAAATGTGAACAAGGATGTAAAAAGGTTGGAACTGTCTGCAACAAGACCATGGTAAGGCGCTACAGCGGAGTGGACAGGAAGAAGACAGACGCACGGTCTGAGAATGTGAAATATGCGTGAGTCACTATCAATAATTTAATATGTCCAACCTTGTAGGTTGGTCATTCAAATTAAATCTTATTTCTAAAAGCTATCATAGTTATTTATAGGAAAACGTTCATATTTTTATTTCTCAAACGAATGTTTGGTCCTGAAAACAGGTTTTGGTCTTTGGTTTCATTCTATAATACTATAAGTTTTTTTTGAAAACCTACGAAGGTTTGAACTTTGAGAGTGTTTAAACAAGAGAGAAATGTGAGAAAATGTTAAAGCCTGTCTGAGAAAAGTGTATAAAGTGTGTGATGAGGGGTTTTACAGCCTTAAAACATATATAATTGTAAAAAAATAAAGCTGACTCTACTTTGTGGATTTAACTTATTGCGGGTTATTTTTAGAATGTAACCCCCGCGATAAATGAGGGACTACTGTAAAAAATAACACTGCTGTCTTGTTTCTATGTGCTGCAGCTTATAGTTTACATAATAACTTAGTTAAGATCATTATTTTTTTTCGCAAAAACTCCCACAGTAAAACCATACATCATCTCCATTTGGAATGTTTTTTTGTTTCTCTCTGCATGGGTTGTGTTGTCAGCTGCACCAAAGATCAGGTCTGATTTACCTACAGAAGATCACAACTACCACATCAGTACCTTTACAGACTATCACTACACTGCCAGCTTAACAGTGGAGAAGAAATGACATAAGTGCAGTATCAAACTTTATTTCCTTACTCACTGAGGGCGGCCTGCAGTGAGTGAGAGAAAGCAACAATAACACTGATTGTTGTTTTGCTTCTTTTTCTAAAAAAAATATTTCTCTTCTTTGGCTGAATGTCGTTTGTTGTTGTAAGTAGGTAGCATTAATGCACTGGTAGATTTGGTAGTTTTGAGTGTGTTCTGGCTCATGACTTCCCTCTACTTTTGATACTTTGGTATATCAATGTTAATTACAAGCCCTTAAAGTTTAGTTTAGTGTAGTTTATTTGAGCTTATCTACTCCATGACCAGTGGTAATTACATATACATGTACAATATTCAATACTGTTCAAATACATTTCATACCTGTGTACACAGACATACATGGAAGGATTGTCAAAAAAGAAATAAAAACAAACAAAAAAAAAAAAACAGAGAATGCCATATGCACAAAGTATACACAACAAACACCATACATAAAGAATCTACATATAGAATTATACATCCAGAACTATACATAAAGAATGTGCATATGTACAAAGAACAAGTGGGCTTGTAGAACATGCATATAAAACTATACATAGTGAATTTTACAGGGAGAATATGCATGTAGAAAAACACAGAAACTATCCATGTAGAATGCACATACAGGACACACAGTGAAGTATCCATTGCAGAATGCACTGTGAGGTAGACTAATTGTATTGCAGAACATTGTGTGTACACAGTATGCATAACACATCATTCTACAACACGAGTCCCCACTAGTATACCACCCCTGAAGAACAAAAGCCCGAAAGGGAGTGAGAAGAAGCAAAGCTTATTTACTTCCACCCCCAGTTTCACCACTTAACATGTGTGGTTGCTATTCGAGGTAAAAAATTTCTGTGAAGATACAATATTACACCTAGTTACCAACACACATTATTTTATTTTGTTTTTGTTATTCCTGTTTTACTGTTGCTGTTTTAATTTGTTTAAGGTGAGGAACAACACCCTCATAAGAAAAGGAAGGAGTAAGTCAAAGTGTATTGGACTAAACCACAAAGCGTTCTTAAAATAAAAAAGCAAAAGTAGTCTGTGTGCAGTAAAAGGGTCCCTGTTGGTCTTTTGCTTTTACATATGATGTTGGATTCTTTCTACTGGAATATTAATGTGCATGCTGCATTTTACTATGTAGATGTTTAAGATTTAGCCCAGTTTAACTGTGTGATATTCTGATGGATGATTAAATCTACAACAATGTTTCATAGTCAGTATTATCATGCTATGTATGATCACGCCCTCTTGCAAATTTAGTGATTCATTATCCAGTTGATCTAAGAGGATTTTAAAGATTTATCTAGCTTAAAAATTAGAGGAAACTTTAACTCAGCCCATAAAGGCACACAATATCCATTATCTTTCAGTTTGTCACAAACAGTAAAATTTAACCGATTTGGAGATACACTACTGTGCAGACAAACGCTTAAGCAGCCTATAGCTTTTGTGTTTGAGCAAAACTGACCACACATATGCATTTCTCAGTTTTTGTAGTAATACATGTACAACTGGAATATTCAGCAAATATGTGAACAGAATTAAGAACAAAAATGTATTTAAAAAAATAATCATACTGTAAAGCGATATGAGATCATCTAGACAGAGAAAAGAAGAAAAGAGGATGAAACCTCTGGGACATTCTGAAGGTGTGTAATATAACACAAGATTATTTAAGAAAACATCCATACGGTCAACCCAAGAGAGTGGAAGATGAATTCAAATGGAAGTCCCATTAAATATTGACTTTACTTGCAGAAGTGGTTGGAGAAGCGGTTAGAAAAAGGTCATACACAAAGAAACTAAACTTGCCAGACAAAAGTAGCAACTCAAACTTATACTTACGAAGAGCCCTTAAAAAGAAGTTGCATTCCACCACTGGCTTTAATATGTGCATCGTCTTAATTACTAGACATTTAATCCCTGCCAGGGAATGAAGCTTATCGCTCACAAACCTAACACGCCTTCACATTTCAGTGCAATTTCTTTTTGAAGGGGTCAAAGAGCTTTAGGAGCTCTACCACTTACAAAATGATGTTGGATAAGAAAGATGAGGAATCAGGAGCACAAGACTATATAATATGATGAGAAATTACAGCATTCCTATAATGACTTCGATCATAAGTTGAAGTGGTCGATCTAGACATCTCTTAGCATCAGAGAAACATGTGTAGATATGTATGGTAATCTACATATTCTACTTCACCGGGCCTCATTTTTGTCTTTCTGTTTTATGTACTTATAAATTTATTCATCTAAATATAATTGGAACAAACCTATCTCACCTTATAGACTTCCTCTGGATGCCAGCACACACTGATGCCTGGAGAACGAAGTCTGAGGGTAGTGGTCTCACATCCATCCATGTCCCACACCCTGTAGATAAAAATGTATATAAATATCAATAAAAGAAATAGTTTTTGGAAGGCAGTTTCACAATGCATCTGTGTAAAGTGTTAGAATTGTGCTACCCCCTCCAAAAAAAAAAACCCCAAAACAAAACAAAAAACCCCCCCTCAAATATCTATCGTAATTATTGTGAAGTCAAAACAAAGGCTTTTAATCAGTTCTCATTAGCGCTGTTGCAAAGTAATTCCACTTGATGTGTGAACCACCCTTAGTCAGAAATCCAAAACAAAACCCATAACCTCATAATTAACAACAAAGAGGGGGTTCTCAGGCACTGTTATAAGAATAGCACTGTAATTTGAACCACCCTCAGATGGTTATATAACACCACAAAGAGTACATCTTATCAAGTTTTCTTTTTTTTCTGGATCCAGATGAGATCCATCATCTTGAAAGTTAAAATTTAGTACATATGCTCTTATCTCATTAGATATAGACTCATATACAGTATTATTATTGCTTCTCAAATATTTAAAAAGGTATTTATATGAAATGTTAGCTAACATGTTCTCTTAATTGTCTGACTCAATACAAGACACAATGAAAAGGCTTTTATGGCACACAATGGAGGCAATGATTGATGACATGCTTTCATCCAAGTTCATGTTTGCTCCTAATTTATCTAACTCCTGCTAGATGAGCACAATTGATGTACAGGGTCATCATGGTTTTCCAGGGAAAACTGGTTCTTTTCTCAGATCCGGGCTGTGAGGACAGACAGACTTAGCTGGGCTCCTCATACAGGAAAAAACGCCAGCTTCACATTACATTGAGCTATGATAGCAAGGGCAGAGGGGAAAACATCACCCTTGCCTGGGTCTGTGTTACGCTCCACTCACATTACAGCAAATGTTTCGCTGTGGGCGGCCCGCTGCCATTCATTTTCTGTGGAGTAGAGCAAGGGCAGCAAAGGCACAACAGTTGAAGAAGAACAGAAAAGTTGAACAGGAACTTAATTCATGCAAATGAAACAGCGCCAACCAAAAATCAATGCATGTGAGAGGTTCATGATATGTCAAAAAGGAATCACCTCTTTGTTAAAACATTGGTCAATACTATGGCTTAATAATAGCAAAAGCAGCTGAGAAAGGCCATGCAAACATGCACACGGATGTAATGAATCACTTGGATGGAGAGTGCTGTGGTTCCTGAGACCTGGATCCATAGTTAACCACATCTGAACAATCCCTGACCTAAAAGAAAAGGTGAGGAAGGGGGTACAGGGGATGGGAGGTTGCAAGTGTTTCTGGGAATTTAAAACAAATGCATTTGAAGCATGAGAAGATGCTGACTGATGAGGTCATGCAAAAGACATCATCTAATAAAGCCCAAATATTATCTCCAAAGACCCTCAAATTGTCAAGTGTATTGTTGGAGAGATTAATGTCCTCAGTGGTGTGGTGTAGGGGAGGATATGCCCCATCTCAGATGAAGAACATTCAGTAAACATTCAGCTTTTCCTGCCTCTTTTCCCCTGCAGGAGGACTGAGCCCTGTCGAAACTCTGGGCTGCTTTCCTCTGCCCATGTGCAGACTCAGTCAGAGCCTCCGCTATGGTGTATGAGTGAGACTGAGGAGAAAAAAGAAAAACCCCAGACCACACCAGGAAAACAACGGCTAAACCCTATTCGTTCAGACCACTAGCCAAGCAGAGCTCAATTGCACGCTACACCACCAACGGCCAAACTGTGGTCAACCACTCTGCCCTTCAAATGGAGAGCACCGGCTCCCCAAAAAAATATAACCTTTGCCGAACGAGGTGAAAGACATGAGACACGAAAACACGCGTGACCGCCTCTGATAAAACACAGTCTAATTGCGTAACACTCCATCGAGCAATAACACTCAACTTCCATGTACAACAGAGTTGAAAAGGGCATCTCAAGTCTTGTACGGTTATCTGTGAGGGAAAAAAAAAATAATGGCGACCAAGTGTTACAATTTATGTTTCTTAAAAATGGAGAAAACAGGAAATGTTAACTTGGCATGATTGAATTTTTTTTTTAGAGAATGGAGTAAATAATCAAAGGTCAGTGTCTAAAGTAGAAGTGTCAAACTCATTTTAGTTTAGGGGCCACATTCGACCCAATTTTATCTCAAGTGACAAGTAAAATCATAGATATTAACCAATAAATAATATCTGTTTCAGAGTAAAAACCAGTACAATTATATTATGAAAATATGAATAACCTGAGCCACCATGTACAACCTGAAATTTCTTCAAAAAAATAAGTGTCATTTCAAAGTATTATGTCGCAGCTGATCAATAACCCAACTTGGAGACTGCAGCGGATCTATAAATGCACAAAATATTTAGTAACAGGACAAAATTTAGGGAAATATTATTTCCCTAATTTAATTTGACTTTTTTTCATGAAACCAAAGACAACATTTGGAGTTGTCATTATTATGCTTAAATTATTATCCTATTATTTTACTTGAGATCAGATTGGGCGCCTGAACTAAAATGAGTTGCACACCCTTAATGTTTAATTGTTGTCAGTGTCATTTTTTGAACAAATTAAACTTGCAGGCTGGATTGGACCATTTGGGGGGCCAGTTTTGGCCCGCGGGCCATACATTTGACACCCTGACTACATATTTCAACACAAACATTGTTTAAAATAATAACAAATTGAAATGATATCTGATATGCTCATAGGATTTGTTTGTTTCCCTCATACATCTCTGTGTATATTAACTCTTTCCCCCTTGGACACTTACTAGAAACAACTCATATACATGTTACTAGTTCTACCCATGGAACATTTGATTTTTCAGGTGTGTTGTTTCTTTTTCCAGTGGCAAAATTTTCACTACTTCAGAAAAAAAAAAAATCAATGAAAATGTATTATTACTGTTTTTTGTTTTTAAATAAAATAAAAAAAATTAAAAAAATAAAAAAATTAAAAACAATTATAAAAATTTTAAAATAAATAAGAATTTAAAAATTTAATTGAATTTTTTTTCATTTAAAAAAAAGGATTATTTAATTCTATTGGTTGTCCTTGTATGGACGGTGGTCACCTCCACCCACCACAGCATCTGTTACATTTGAAAAACAGAACCCGTTCTAATGGTCGTCAAATCAAGTCTTTAGTGATATAACAGGTGTCTAAACTCCTTATTAAGGGTGGGATGGGGGTGGTCAAATGTCGTCTTTATGGGGGAAAGAGTTAAATGTACAAACTTGATTTGCGTGACAAAAGAAAGGTTTGCAGAGCAAACATCAGGTTGCAGTAATTCACTTCCCTTATACAACATAAAAAATAAAGCAAACGGATTATCACTGAGAACAGAACAAAATGCTTTATACAATATACCTAATGCAATAGCAGCAGCAGTAGCAGGTGTCCATGATCCTGAGTTCATTGGCGAACTCAGTCAACCCCAAATCCCCTAAGGACCCTGCAGTGAGCCTTTACAATCTCTAGGTGGCACATTTCCCTGCAGACTGACTCCACTCTGCTCACACTGCTACCCTGAGCTGTTTAGACTACATGAACCAAATGTAAACTCCACTGAGGAAGTGGAGTCCGGTTCACTGCCTTGTTGCTGGAGCGTCGGGTTGCATGTTGGCAACCAGTTCAGTTCCCACAACTGCAGGGGACAGTAATGACAAAGCCAAGCAAACTTATAGTGTAAGCAACGCAGCCAAAGGTAACACAGTGATGGAGAGGTCATGAGATTATATACATGCAGGCAAACACTGTTCCCTCCCTCCCTGTTTTCAGGTCCAGCTTCCTCCTCTCACATTGAGACTCCGTTTGTGTGGGCTGACTCAAGGTCCTCTTCTGTTAACTTGATCTATCTCTTGTTCCGCCTCTGTCTTCCTCCCGCGTCCCATATTTTCTCAACATGACAGAATTTAAATCTTTCAGCAGATGGAGCGCACTGCTGTTTTCTCTGGCCAGTCAGCAGACGGAGGGTAAGAGTGGATGGGAGTGCGAAGCCTTGTTCTCCTGAGTGTGCGCTCTGAGGCGGTCAGTTGTGACAGCTCATGACGAGTGAACCATGACAATCATCAAAACTGTCAGGAACAACCAACCAGCTAACATTTTAAGACAAAAAATGTAGACAGACTGATGCGACAGATAAATAAACTTTATCCAAGAACTGAATGATGACAAGCTACAACAATGACATCTAATGGACTAACAAAATCACAACAGAAAGTTCCAGACCATAAAAAAATAAATAAAATAAAATCAGCACATTTATGGAATCTGTACACCAATGAGTTAATACAGTGACTGATTCAAATAAAATTAAAAAAAAAAAAAGAGAAGTTTAACTAACAAAATTGTTGCACTCCTAGAGTCAATTTAATCTCTGCACCTCTTTAAACAAGAACGAGGAAGAAAAAAACCTATCATGTTGTACTTGAGTTTACATTAATCCACAGAAGGTGTATACTAAAAATCATGTACTTGTACATTAATAGGAAAATGCTGGCTTTCTTCTAATTATACCATCATAATGCATAAATGTTTCCTGTTACTACCACTTTGATGTGCTGAGGTTTCTGTTTTTGTTTTGTTTTACATGAGCTCAACAAGGAAAATTCCCTCAGGCTACTTTTAAATAGCAATGAAGTGGTGAATATTGATTCTTAAGAGCAGGCCCCTCTAATGCAAGACAGGTCTGCAAGTTGCAAAACAGAACCAGCTTCCTAATGCAGAGGGGTGGGGTGCTGTCCCTGTATTGACCCTGGCTACTGACACACTTTTTCCCCTCCTCAAACATTAATTGAAAAGGAAAATTTGGGGACCTTGTTATAGGTCCCCCTTAGAGAGGAAAATCTTTCTGCAGCTAATTGGATTTCCATATTTAACCAATTAGCTAGAAAAGCTACAAAGCAGCTCTGTGCTTACGCACAGTCACACCGGAGCATGTTGTGCTTAGCATCATGTTTCACTGTGGAAACACAGTCAGGACTTTCTGCACCATTAACAGAGAACAGAACTCAAAATCTGAAGCTCAGAACACACACATATACACACAAATGGAAATAAAAGGGTTTGGACCTGCAAGTATGGTCATCACTGACGGAAGCAATTTGTCTCCCTTCTGTGGGTTCGAACACCAAATGGTTAATGTAGCTGGTGTGGCCCTCCATTACCTACACAGCATCAAAAACACTATGTTAGTAAACACAACAACACATGAGGAACAGTTACTTTGTGCATCCCTGAGTACCAAATGTCGGTGTTAAGTAGAAAAAGCCTGATGCCAACTGACATGGGCAATTCTGGTCAATGTACTCCAGATGTTACACTACCTTGACTTCATGCTGTTCCTGAAGATCAGAAGTCAACAGACGTAGCTTTCTGTCAGCTGCAGCAGTGCAAATTCTGTGAAAAAAAGACAAAGAGTAAAAGAAAGCTAGGATATAAAAACAAAGAATGAATATTAAAAAATGAGTCAATGACAGACGACATCTCTTTCTACATGCATGCATGCAACTGATTAGACTGACACCTCTGGATGAGAGTGTCAGTGTGTGTGGGGAAAACTTGGACAGTGATCAGTAGAAACTCTGCCAGGGAGATTCTAATTGCAAGCTAAGATAAACACAGAGAAAAACAAGATTCCTCACGCCATTTATGCATGTCTCTGTTCAAAACTAGTACAGAGCCAGGCAGAGGACTTTCCCTCTAATCAGCCCTAGTATATACCAGTGCCTGCAATTATTCACACAATTACACTAACTCACTTATGACAAGAAAAACACACACATATCACCAGAATAAACAGACAGTGGTTCACACATTTTCAGTCGTAGGCACAGATGGATTTGGCATGATGTCACTACAAACACCCTTAACATGCTTCAGGGTATTACTGCTGTAGCAGATTAGATTATATTAGGACAGGACTAACCCCACAAATTTGCACTGTTCTTTGGAGTAAAGCATGGAACGCAATTTTTTTTTTAAACTTTAGGTTAATGTCAAACCCACAGTACCATAAATGTTATTATTAGAAAGCAACACAACTGAATATCATCTGTGATCTGTGTTATCAACTTGCTGCTGTGACTTCTTTTTCACACACAGAAATCAACTCTATTCGAAGACTGATAACAAATAGAATAAATTCCGACTTTTCAAATTTAAAGTTTAGATGCTCCCACAATGCACTTTTTACCTACTGATGATCCATCCAATTTTTTCCCCCATTTAGATAAATATATAGTCTTCTTTGGATGGGAAGGTGTTGAAAACTTGTTATCAAAAAACCATGTAATTACATTTTCTTTGCATAATGTATCATTTTTTCAAGTTTCATGTTTCACTCTTTGTGGGGTAGATTTTTTAAATTGTATATTAAAACCAATGTGCAGAAAGAAGAGTTTTGGGTGAGACGGGAGCTAAAGGTTAGCCGGTGGCTAACTGTTACTTGGCTAACTGTAACTGTTACTCAGCAACTTGAACTGTACACAACAGGCTATCTGTTGTAGTAACAATATGGCAGGAAAAAATAAAAATAAAACAAACACCAGAGGCGGCAGTGGCCAGGGGGGGAGACCGATGAATTACGAAAATTGTTGGGAGAAATACTTAATGAAAAGCTCGATCAACTTGAAGCACGAGTAACAGCACAAGTAGCAGTGCAAATACAAACAGGAGTGGAGGAGTTTAAGAAGAAGC
>JAPTGZ010000005.1:23772505-23805532 GCA_029814645.1 Fowleria isostigma | reverse complement strand
TGATTATTGTACACGTATATGAAATTGCCACTGTACCTGGAGTGCATGAGCTCGAAACAAAATAAATGAAATGAAAAAAAAAAAAAAATGAAATGAATGTGCATTGCAGACTTAAAGAGGTACTAAAACTAAAACATATCAATACTGGTTAAAATATTTATTTAAAAAAATTGCAAATGTATTTAAAATACATATTTTGAAATGAGAACTCAATTTCCTGTTTTATGATCCTTCCTAGGCTTTACTATATAGTGTCTACTGTGTGGGATTACTTTGTATCATGAAATTATATTTGGGGAAACAAAAATCAAAGGTTTGCAGCCCACTTGCAAAACTTGATTGATTTTCTCATGGGTAGATTTGAAGCCGTTTCAGAAACACCAGATTCTAAACTGCTGCCTTGCTTGACTTATTTATTTTCCAAGTTGAATCAGAACTTCTCTTTCTGTGGAGAACTCTGGGAGACTTAGAAACAGAGAAACGGGACTGTTAAAAGGCAGGAAAAAGCAGTAAATATTATAATAATAATAATGATGATAACAATAATATTCTACATACTGAAACTGATACTTTTTTAAGGTTGCCTTTAAGGGTGTGAAGCACTACATAACCCCAAACTAACCCTTTCCAATCCTCATATGATTCATACAGGTGTCCTGTGATTCTCTGACCTGCAGATGTCCCTCATCTACTCTTGTCTTACAGATCCACCCCTGCCCCTGCACTCCACCTTTGAGTACCATTCAGATTCATGTAGTGGGTGGAGTTAGGCTCATAGCAAGGGCAAAGATATAGTTTGAAGCTATTGGTTACTTTCTACAGAAGAATTGACCACAATGTTGTCAAGCTATAGTTAATTATGTTCCTCGACAAGAAAAGAAGACAGTCTTCACGACCAATCAAACTACAGAGAACTTTGAAAATGTTTTAAAATTTTTATTTTAATCTTATTTTATATTACAATGAATTTACCTAACATTTTAGGTACATTACTTTTCACACTGCCCCAACTGAACACACATATAAAATAAATGTTGTAATGTTAATGGCCTACAATTGTGTGAAATGGCACTGTTTTCAGTCAAATAACATCACATTTCCTTGGGAGAGGAGTGGTTAAATTATTACCACTATATAATTATTTCAGTTTTTGTTGGAGGCACAATCAAGCCATATTTGAGGTTGTGGCCTTAAGGATAGAACTATATCTCAGTTTTTGTATCCCAGAGTATTGATATGTGTATGAATTAATGTGCATAACATACACCTCCCTCTCAATCCATGCATGTCAGACAGCTTGTTATATAGATCAGTCTTCATGTGTGAGGTGTGTTTTAATAATTGTCATTTCTGCTTCTCTTGCAAGATACTATTGTGGGGCAGGGGCAAGGCAGCCTGAGGCCCCTCTCCTTTCCTCAGATCACTTTATAGGCCCCTTCTTGAGGCAAGCCCGTGAGAACATTATACTTTTCCTGGAAGGCATGGCTACGTGCAAACCGAAGGAAGGGATGGAACCTGAGTGGGTAGTCATCAGCGCAATAACATGTGCGCACGTCACAGAGCTGGCTCAAGGGCCCTGTGGAGTAAACCACAAAAGGCCAGGAATTAACGCTGCCTTTCCTTTTCAATTATAGAAAGCCTAAACACCTCCGGAGGGACCACAGACCTTCCCATCCACCTCTCCAATTAGGAGGAAACTCTTGCTTTCTAACAATCTACAGTTAGGCTACTTCCCTCCTGTCCAAGGCCACCTGAAATAACTTGGCTCACATCCTAGCAGCTGCAGTGTGACACTGAGAGGCTGTGATTGCTAGTTTCACACAGTGTGGCTGATGCACAACTGCCTGCTGGTTACAAGAAGAATGTTTTTGAATAATCTTGTTGTGTTAAAAGATGTGGATGTCAAGTTTCTGATGTGGGAGTCTAGTTTGAAACATCTTAAACTTACTGCACCGGTTTAATGAACTCTTATATAACTTTTAACTGCCAAAAGTCCCTACATACACACCATCCTTATATATAAATTCAAATACAATGATGATAAATGATAATATTAAATATTCCATGAAATGGAGGCAAATATAAATCTCTGAACTAAACTCCTTTATGGGCCCACAAACACCTATATATTGCATATTTTATCATGTAGCCTATATTTTTTACATTATGGTTGATGGTTTTCCACAGCATATAACAATTACTTCTATTTTAGGTGCAATTTTCTGATGTTTCAGCAGACATGAGCTTCTATTTGTACCAGTACAGCATTAGTAGCGGCCTGCAGTCATGTAAAAAAGACATTTCTGCAATGAATGATTGCTATTTCACTTCAGACTTATTGTAACATAATATGATAAAATAAGATATAGAGATGTGCACTGGGACATCATTGCATGCTGTCTGCATTGTAAGCAAAAACATTAGAAAGATATGAACAAAAGTGTCTGGGTTTGAAAAAAATGAAAGTCTCTTGTCAGTGGTGTTAATGTTTTTATATTTCTATCCCTGTTCTGCAGTTTTAAAAACTACTGTGTATGCATACACACATATCATTTCTTCCATATTAGTAATACCGTAGAAAAACACCTGGAAGGTGCCTCAAAAAGATAAAACAGTTGCATAACCATGAGCTTACACTTTGTTAAAGAATCTAAGCATAGTGGTGCAGTGGTTAGCACTGTCAGCTCACGTGTGTGGAGTTAACATGTTCTTTCTGTGTCTGCATATTCCAAGGACAAGCACCTTAAGTATTCAATTTTAAACCCCTCTTTGAATGTCAGTGAATGGTTGTTCGTTTGTACATGTTAGTCTTGTGATGAATTGGCTTCAAGTAATAAATATTGTATTACCTTGTACCTTTTACATGGAGCATTTTCCTCAGTTGGAAATCAAGGAAAAGTGCATGTCTTTCATGATGTTGCTCTTGCCTCTTTATCGTGTCATGTAGGTCAGCATGCTTTGTGACAAGGTTGAACTGCAATTTGCATTAAACAAAGTGTATCATAATCTTCCTCCCTGGTTAACAATGTCAGTGTCATTGAATTTAAATTATCACCATAAAACAGCAGTTGACTTTGTTTTTTGGGAGGCCATAAGTTCAGCTCTGGCCTTCTTGTTATCATTGAGGTCATTTACATGCACACTAATTCACTGATCATGATCTGATTTCTGGAGTTACAAGATTATTCCAATAATCATGTAAACAGGATAATCTGACAGGCTTTATCCAATAACGGCAGTTACCTGATAATGAGAAATCGGATTAACACATCAAGATTTCTACCCAGTACTCCGATGTCTTCATGCATGTATATAAGTTCAACAAATTTCTTTTGTTCTTTTACATCTGCGCATGTGTATAAAACATTTATCTGAACAAAAGTTACGCAGCAACAACGTGAGCCTAAGGAAAAAGGTAACCAAACTTGGCATGTAGCAGCAAAAAGCAAAGATTCACTTCTGGAGTGAAGAGGAAATTAATTTCATGCTACAAAAAATAAAAACTCTCAACATGCTCCATCTACTTGACAGGAGGAAAAACAGGAATGGTGACACATTCCAAAAGTTGTCCTTTACACTGTCCGAGACAAGACCGAATGTTTTGAAAATAACAGGAAGGGTATGTCTTAAGTTGTAACATATGTACATACTGCAAAAGAAATCAAATAATAGACTAAAACATGTAAACAAGGGTTTTTTGATTACCACATTTCTAAAGTGCCTGTAAATGCATCGCATATGATTACAGCAATTATTGGGTTACTCCCAGTTTTCTGATTTTTGTGGTCATGTAAACAGGCTCACTGATTTCACCTGGTCTCCATGTCACCAGCGTAGAGACTCAATAATAATTCATGTATTCCAGATAGCTGATAATAGAGTGTAGATAACACACAGAATGTACATAAAGGCTAGCCACTTGGGATTCAATAATCTGTGCAATTCCAATTTCTTACATACGGTCAATACCAGGTTGAGAAAATAAAAAGCCAAGACTAACAAGTCTTACGCTGTCAGGGGCCGACCGCAAGGGTATATCCTCAAAATCCCCCCAATTCTCTGCTATATAATAAAGAAAATAAGCAACACAATGTAAGAAAGACACCACCTTGACAGTTACTCTGTAGATTGTGGATAGATTAAATAGAAAATATGACATTGTATAGAAATATCCATAACTTTTCATTGGATATTTTCAGAGCATTATCAAAAAGCCCCCAACCAAAAAAAAAAAATCATGTAAACTCAAGGTAGTGGCATGAAAAAAGAGAATTGTTAGACAATCAATATGAACTCAATTTGAGCTACATCAATCTAAGAGTGGCGGAATAATGGTAAGAGAACCAATTTTTTCCCACAAAACTCCACCTAGTGAATGAAAATGATACCATATGAACTCTGGAGGGCAGTGAGAAATGGACATTTGTAAGATGATCAATATGAACCAAATTTTATCTCATTTGGCCCACTATTGCTTGATTTATGTCCAAAAAAATCATTTTCAACGAAAGCGCCCCATTTGGATGTATGATACTCATAGAGAAGCTGAAATCGATAGGTTTCTTCCACTAGAGGGTCCCCTATGTTGGTTATCAAGGGATAAGGAATCTAACCAAATCTGTCCTAGCTATCACGATTACACGAAAGATAGCTGGCGGCGGATTTTGGGTAAAAATCATTATATTCCCAAAACTCCATTTCAGAGATATAATTACTGGTACCTGATACTGGTTACAGGGTCCAAGCGAGATTCAGGGCTCCAAGCAAGAGCATCAACACGCAATTCATGATGAAAAGTACGAAGAACAGTCAATTCAGCTCCCTCAATCTCCATATCTTCCTCCTGTAAGAACATGTATGATTTCAGAAAAGGGAAAGAAGAAACTGGGTAAAGAAGGTTTTTTTTTTTTAAAGCTGGATGTCTGACCTGGAAGAGGCAGGTGCCCACAACCACATATTGGTTTCCACCATAAGCTAAGAGAGAGACTGAGGTACCAGTGGTGAATGGGCTGAATTCCACCACATGAACATAGTCGTCACATGCCAGTGAGTAGGTGGGACTGCGGCTTGAGTCCTCCTGCATGATCTGTGTCTTGGTCAAGTGGGCTTCAGATCTGGACTTTCAATATACTACAAATTAAAAGAGAGCAGACAACAGTTAGTCTTGTGTATGGCAATCATCCCATCATCATAACTACAAATGAAGAAATTTAGATATTATCTTAACCTAGCACCTATCAGCCTTGAGAAATGTGGCCACCCGCTCAGATATCAGTGTTTTCAGCTCAATGCTGGCATTACCTCAAGTGAAGTAAATAAGAAAAATACAGTCATCAGAGACACAGACTGGTTTCATCATGCTTAAAGACTTTCTTGTTTTTTTAGTTTCATATTAGTTGTATACTCAAAACTTTCATATACTTACTGCACCTTGCTGAATTCCTCGAGTAACTACAAAATAACACCTTCTAACCACTGTCAGGTAGCAGGAGTGAGCATGTATTACCACAGTTTCAAAAAGTATATTATAAAATAAAGATAACAGATAAATGACACAAAAAACCCACCTCGAATCTCAATGATATTTAAGTAGTCTTTGAGGAGCAGTTAAGAGGTTTACCAAACTTCATTCAAATGTTTGTTTATTATAACCTTACAAACACATACATGCGCAGTCAATAAAGCACAATTATGGATTTTTGTTAAAATGCGACCTTATAGTGAGGACAAAGCGGGTTCAAGTAATGAATGAATTAGACGGGTTTCAAAACGTTATTGATCAACGGACTGATACCGTTAGCTATTCATGTACCATACCAGCTACTATGCATCAGGGACAACAAGCTATCACGCACACCGGCATGACAACGAAATTCTGAGAAATGAACTTCCAACCTAAATCTCGTATGGGTAAAATTATATCACTGAGTGCACTTATTTCGGTAGCATGCTAATAATACAGTACAAGTTACGTGCTGTGGAGCAAGTATAATAAACACAGCCCTGAGCTCATCTCTTAGCTTATGTGTCACCTGGTGAAGGGAGTACGTGTGACACCAGAACTTTAGGGCTAAAATGAGTGGATAAGCAGCTAGCAACTAGCCAAATAAAACTTAATCTTGCTCATTTTTCGTCACTTCATTGACCACAGCGTACCTTAAAGATAAAATCTATTGTTTATGCAAGACTATGTCAACTGAGAGTGTACAACCATGCAATATACATTACCTTATTAATATAAGTGTTTCGTTGAGTCAAATGATGCGCGCGTGAAATGTGTTTTGGACCTTCTTCCGGATACGTCATAGACTGTACCACTAGCGCGTCCTGACAAGGGGAAACTTTGACTAACGTAAACGGCAACGACATAATAATGTCAATCAAAAAAAGAAATAGTATGTGAATAAATAGTTTTTATAAATATTTAATAATAACCGTAGGCAGTATATGATTGGAAAGAGTAAAGATACATGTGAAAAATATATCTGTTGTAAAAGAAGTCCCACTGTCCCTACTGCGAGCTGATTGGGTCTATAGCAGCTGACGTCAATGGAAGTTTAAAAATTCAAACATCTACTTTTGTTGCGGAGGTGACACACCGGCGACCGCTACTGATTTACAGGTTGGAACAACTTTATCCGACTTGTTTGTGCTTTTAATAAACATAAATCTATAAAATGTCATATGAAAGCGTAACAATAGTTGAATGTGACATCAAGAGAGTAATGTAGTATTTGAGATATACTAACGCCAAGGTACCGTAGCAACAACCCTCTGGCTTACTTCAGTGCTTTGTTTCCATGGTGTATAACCAGATGACAGATTTATGTACATATTTCCAATAACTTTATTTTGCTCATTATATTACATTTTACTGCTGATAATCAGCGTGTGCAGGAAAATTTCAGTATAACATCATATGAACGAAAATTGTCTAGTAGTGATATCACTTTACTAAATTCTATGTTTGTGAATCTAGTATTGCTAAAGTTTTCAGCCAGTATTTGTCCTACAGTTTTGTGTTAGGAAACAATGGAAGTTTCAGGAGACCATCTAAAACTCATGGTGAAAACCTTCAGGAGAGAATGCCACAGGGTTATACAGTCTGAACGGACTACCATTCATGGAGCTGATGGTATGCTTATGGTGCTGCAACTGGCCATGGCAGAAGTGAATAAACAGGTAACAGTTCATTCCCTTTCTATAACCACCCCCTCTTTGCTTAGCAGTGCTCTTGCTGTATGTTCTGTGGCTGGTAAAATACAGTGCTGTCTGTGCCCAGATCACATCATCATGATGGCATAGTTCAATTGAACCATCAGGCAAACTGTCATCACCTCTATAACTGATGACATTACCACAGATTTCCGGCTGAGACTGCTCATGCCCCACTCTTGGACTATGGAGGAAGGCCTTTCTGCTTTTTGAACTGATTGGTTCCAGGCCGTCAGTAATTATGGCTGCTGCTTTCACTGTTTTCTTTCTTGCTGTGACAGCAAGGCGGAGAGTTCAAAGTGGCTCTGAGTGATGTCCTGATGGCCTGGAAACATTTACTGTTCGACAAACTTCACCTGCCACCGCCCAACTTTGCATGCTTGGAGAACTATGATCTCATCCTGGAGGCATACAAATCCTTCCTGAAACGCTCCAACACTGTGGACCTGGTTGATATCTTCTCTATGTACAAACAGCTGAGATTGGACTCAGACCCAGAGGAACCTGTGAGCTCAGTGAGTGAGAGTTGCATGGGGTCAAACTGATGATGTTGATTGTGGATGATCAGATTGGCTACTGAGCTAGAGATAATCAGTTTTCCTCTCTAATATTGTTTTTTTCTTTTGCCAAGGTCCAGCTGTTCAAGTTCCTATCAGGCAGAACAGAAGCTTCAGAGTTGGAAGAGTCCATAGTTCCATCTACACCATCCAGTAAAAGCAGAAGCTGTACCTCACGGGTAGGCCTGGTCTTTCTTACAGCCTTCAATACACTAATAAACATGACCGTAAGAAACCTATTCTCTTCACTTGGATCCCCACTAAAAATGTATTTATTTATTTATTTTTTAAGAAATATGATGTACTGGCAATAATCCATGCATTTACTTTCCCAGTCATCAGTGGGCTTAATTTCTGTCTGCACTCCATCCTGTTCTTATTGACAGGAACTCTACATCATATCACTTAGATTTAAAGAGTGCATGGTGAATTCAATTACCAGACAGATGTTAAAAACACAACACAATGTGGGACTGCATAAGAGCTTCTGTAATAGAGTCTCTTTCCTCCATTTTTTTCTGTCACTTGTGAATTTATTAGTTTGTAGTAGAGGCTTGCTGCAGCATTACCAGCTGGATGATGTAATTTGGGAAATTTAATACACATGGTCAGCTGCTGTTTTAAGTGTTTTTACAAAGACAGCAAAACATCAAGCCAAAAGTTTTATATATTTATTTAAGGTGTTTTCTAACCCCAAATTGCAATTGTGATCTTTTTACAATAGGTGAAAATGGCAGTCAGAAGGGTTTTCTGTTCTTATTTAAGTTTGCTTGTGAACTCCAAGAATGACATGGCCTTGACGCTCACCCTTGATGTCCCCACTCGCACACTTGGACGACAGGCATTTACTGGCATAAAGCATGCTGCACAGAACAGTAACACTTCTCTCTTCCTGGTAAGAAATTTGCATGCTCATGTGATGCAATATATCTGAACTGAAAGGAAAAAAACTGACTATTAAATTCAATTAATCCACTCTCTTTCTCTCTGCAGGCTGTGACATCTTTTGTGAGGGCTATCCAGCTTGGAGGGAAAGGCTATGCTCCCTCTCAGTCTGACCCACTGAGGAAACATATCAAAGGCCTGTCTGACTTTGTCCAGTTTCTCGACAACCTGGAAGAAATACTAGGCGAGATTCCTGACCCAAGGTACACAATACAGTTAAATCCAGGGAGCCATTAGAAGCCTAGTTGCTCCCTGTCTGTGAGTTTCTTTTAAGGTATTGCTTTGTTGCAACAGTATCAGTTATAAGTGTGAGACAGGGTGGCTGGTGTTTCATAGGAGCAACTCATAACTACTGAAGAGTAGCTTTATTGTCAGTCTGTGCATTCCAAGAATCTAGTTACACAATGCATGACATGTGCAGGGGCTATGAATTACTATACTATAAGCAAGGCATTAAATTGTATAATATAGCCTGCATGCGGTGCTAAACAAATTTATTACACCATCACACAATGTAAGGTTTATGCCACAGCTGCCCTCAATTAGCAGCACTGGTAATAATGTTTTTGTTTCTCTAATGTTCAATATACCCGTATGTAGAAGCACATTTGACTGAAATTATACTTTCAATTCTAAAATATACTTATCATTGTAATCCATGACTTTTTAAATGTACTATTTTACAAAAACACAGAAGAAATAGTAAGGCATTTTTAAATTTTTTTCATTAAGATGTAAAATTATAGTTATTTACTTGCATTCCTGAACAGAAAAATTGGTTTTAGTGGTTAATCTTTTGCTTAACTAATTTCTGAGTTGGCTCAAATTTTGGAATAAAAAGGTGAATTCATTGTGAAAATCACCATTCCTATTGAAACTGATAAAATGCTGAGAACTCACTAAAAATGATATATTCCACATTAAGGCGCTTCCTGATGCCTGATGGTCTCTGAAACAAGTAGAGAAAGGTGGTGTGATAAATTATATATTGCATTACTCTTTCCGCTGTTGGAACAAAACATGGCATTTGCTGGCCCTTTGCATATAAATGAATATCAATAACATTGTTGAAAATTGATGCAGTATCCCAGGACATGTTACCATAATATTTAAATGTATTCATACACATATCGTCGACGATTGCTTTGTTATCGTCATTACTAATTTCTATGTTCTAGGTTGTCTCAGATGACATCAATCATGACGTTAATCATGACTCTAACTGACGTTAAGGGCTTTTAAACTATGTGACTGAAATTATTAAGAAAAAAGGTTTTATAAAAGAATTCATAGAGTTGGAAGAGTTGTGTTTGGACTTTGGGAACAGTCTGCACTCATATGAATCCCAGATTATACAGCAGGTTTGGATCGCCAGAGGGCATGGTGATTTTCTGAGAACTCATCAGGACTGATTTGTTCTGGTGAACTGATGCTTCATTCTAAAGCAGGAGACCGTCAAGCCACATACAGCTTTTGCAATCTTCCTGTCTGTGTAATGTGGCTTATAATCGATAATATTATTGTTAAAAATGTTGTATTTAAAATTATTATACCTTATACTTGCATAAATATATTCCTATCCAGAGAAATCTTTTTGAGCTGATGAAGGAAGTACAGAGATTCCAAGAAAACTTGAGTACGCTTTGGTGTCTGGCAGCAATTGGTCAAATACAGTGAAACCTGTGATTTATATCGGAGTGCTTTTTTCACTGAATTACTTCACTTCTTCCTGCATTTCAAGTTCACGTTAATATCAGTTTCCTGGTCAAATCGATTCCAATGGATTGAGTTAAATTTTGAAAGTTAAACTGAACTCTGTCACTGCTGCTGAGGGGGAGTTTTACAGGCCTGGCAGACACCTGTACATTGAAATCACACATTTGATCATAAAATCCACCTGTTCCACCGAGGCCAATTATGATTTCCTTCAAATCCCTGTAATAGCTTCCATCTAATCTTTACATGATAACATTTGGATTGCTAAAGCATGTTCATCTTTGCCACATCAAAGCCTGTCTTTGTTAAACAACTTGTTCCTTGTTTGGTGTGCTTACTTTGATGAATTATCATCAAGCTTCAAACTCCGCTGATCATTCCCCATACCATTACAGATTATTTTGGATGTCAAAGCCTTTGGCACTACAACAGAAGTGGTTATCAGAAATAATTTAGCCATTCAGTCATGTTAGGGCTAAGCTTTGAGGTGAAGCTGTTGAAGGCGTTCTTTGTAGCAGTCCCAGTAGCAAGTATGGCCTCATAACAACACATTGGGATGTTTGCGTAGTAGTGGATTTGATTTTCGCTGCCCCTCTGAGGGTTTTCAGTTCATACAGGCTGATGAGACACTGATGTCCTCTGCCAAAATGCGTCTTTCAGCGGTCAGTGCCTTTATGCTCTCAGTGGAGTACTGTATTTCTTCATACAAACACCTTCTATGGAGAGTTCAAGGCCTCTTGTTCACTGAACATCTGTTTTCCCAAATGATTCTGTTACTGAGCCCTGTTCAATCACATCATTGCTGGGTCAAGGTCAGACCACCGCCTTTCCATCTTACTGCATTTTCTGATCTTTACTTACATGCTTTAATGCACTTGACTATAAGTAATGTACAGAAGTAATAAGTTACTAGGATTTTTGGACACTTTATGCTGACGGTGGTTCAAAGAAAGACCCCCAGAACCATAAAGAGAAAAACCCTGTCAATCAGTGGGTGAAGTGACAGTGCCCAGGGTGACTTTTACAGGGATTTGGAGCATATTTTCACCTTCATAAATGTTAACATTGGCACTCTTGCATTACAGTGAAATAAAGCTCAACTGGATGTTAACACTGAAACAATTACTCTCAGCTCTTAAAGTCAGTGTCCAATTAATTGAAAGTGAAGCTGCAGTATATCTTCTGAAGACATCCAGACTAAGGCCCTGGTTTTTCTGGGTTTTCACATTTTGGAGAAAGTTATTCATGTTGGCAAATATTGGCTGAACTCTTGAACACTATTAATTCAATCCAGAAAACCGGAATGTGTGTGCTCTGCAGGAAAAAAAAGCCAACTGCTCTCCAAAACAAATGCACATTTTTCTCTGGTCAGAGCACAATGCAGCCCTCCAAACAGATGTCATTGCCCTCTCTGTGATTCTCAGTGTATGTGGAGCCCGTCTGGTGGCCACCATCAGATCAGCGTTGGTGAAAGGACGCAGCAGTGGAGATGCTGTATACACTGCAGCTGAAGAAACAGCACAGGAGCTAAAGGAGAGAATCTGCCAACTCCACCAGATCCAGAGACAGACTGCTAATGGAAGCATGACAGGGATAAGTCCTGCCAGGGTAATGTATAACCTCTTCCTATCCAGCCACGAGCTACATTTTTTGGCTTTAGTGTCACATTATAGATGGTTATTTACTCTCCCAAAACCCATACCTCCTTTCACGGTCAGCAATGTGAGTTGACAGTGCATTGATTTTAGATGTGGTGCTGTTGCTCTCTAGCCAAAAGCTTATGCTGTTAATCATGCCACTGCATATGGAGGGCGGGACACTGTGAAGGTGCTCATGGCGTTGCTGGATGAAGAAGCTCTCACTCCTCCCTGTCGAAACAAGGCAGACCTGCTGTCTGAGGACCAGCCTGTCCTCAGTGGAGCTGAGGGGACCTGTTTGCTCACACTATTCAGGTTGGTACATACAACTGAAGCACTGTGCTCATATTTACAGCGTGTACTATGTGGTATATGATGTGGTTTATTTCAGGGATCATTTCTAAAAGTCATCCATAACCACAGAGAATGATAGTGGATTTTTGGGTCTAGTACATATTTGGAGTAAAAATAATCAAAAAATATCAAACATTTTGAGATGAGTCTAGCTGCAGAAGCGCAGAGAAAGTGGAGTTCCACTGACATCAGCTCCACCTCCGCAGAAACGTCACTGTAACCCTTGCCCTATTCCTACCCCTAAACCTAAGCCTAAACCGAACCCTAACCCTAAGTGGAGGTCACATGTTGTGAACGGAATGGACGTAGAGGTGTGGAGCTCCACTCTCCAGCTTCCACAGCAAGATCTTGAAAATTTTGATGAACACCAACACAAAATGTCCTTGAATTTTAATATTATGTTTAGATAAGAAGAGGTTCTTAGTAGCAAATGACAATTATAAGTGATACATAAACAAATTAACACTTCTAAGATTTATTTATAAATTTAATAATTTATAAATAAATGAAATATAAGTGAATGAAACATAAATGTATACTGAAATTAGTGTCAGATGCCCTAATTAAGCAGTCTCAGTTGATGATGAAGAAAGCAGACTTACTTGTGTCACAGAGCAAAGACTACAGACAGTCACTACTGTTTAATTAGTGACCATCTCACTACTTACAGCAAGCAGAAGATAGGGTGAAAATATACACCTTTTTCCTGCAACTCCTGTCAAAACTGAAAGTTACAGGGTCTGATACCCTCGGGGAAAGTGAAGCCTTATTATCATGGCCGAGGGGGCTGCCATGTTGCCTCTACAACACACCTCAGTGGAGCAAAGCCATGTCTGGAGAATTTTAACTGACTGGTGATTACAGCTGTCAGTTTCATAGTTAAACTCCCCCAACCTCTCTCAAACTGGCTGAAAATCTTGCATTAGGGTGTAGATTTTCTGCAGGCTGCAATATGCTGAAAGCTAATCATGCACTTTTTTGCAAATTAATGTCAATAAGTCATTAAACTTTCAAAATGAAAGTAACATGTTATTTTATCCATTGTACTACTAATATAGTAACAGTCATATCATATTTTTTTTTATTAGATGTATGATTTCATATCTGTAAGGTTTTTTCAGAGCAGGAAAGCCCCTTAATCAGCAGTTAGATCAACAAGAGACAGCACAACTCTCTACTGAAACCAAATGGAGGAAAATCCTTCCACACTGCACTGAAAAAAATTCTGTTTAAACATTTGAAAAAATAACAATGTTCATTAACAGCTCTGGGTAGACTAATTCATGTCTGAGATTGGTGATACTAATTGGCTGATATTCATTGTTGTTGTTTTTTTTTTGCAAAACCAAGAATCATCTTTGTTCTCTTTTGCAAAAAATGTCAGTCTTTAGCTCACTCTTTTGATTCAGAAGCAGAGTCATTTGGGTGGTGTGACCATGTAACCCTATAGCTTTTATAATTTATAAACCCTCTTGTCTCACTGTGGTTTGCTCTTCAGATCCCCTGAAGTGTCCACTGGATGCTCTCCAGAGCCCTTGACGAAGAGAGTCCAGAGTCGACTAGACCTGATCAAACCTAAGGTAACATGGGCCCCTTTGTCCAAAAGCCTAAATCCAAACCATCACTTACTTCAAATTGAATCAGATGTACAAACACTAAAAATAATGTCTTTACATCCTGCAATTTCTCCCTGGTATTATATTATTTATTTGCTTAGCCGAAGCTCACATCTTAACAGACTTCCACCATTCTCGTTTGCACAGCTGTGTTTTAGCTCTCAGTGTTGGTTTGAGGGTGCTGTTTAAATCCATGGCATAAAACTACTTACTCATGGGGGATTCAAACCATTAACCAATCCTGATGATAAGTTATCCTATTGTCAAGGCTCAGGTCCATTTGCTAACTGTGCATATTGTAATGTGCCATATATAGGATAGTGATATCTTGGTCTTCCTTCCTGGCCATGAGCTCAGCATTTTTGTTTATACTTATTATGTTTCCTGGGATCAGTGTGCAAGAATCTTTAACAGCTGAGCATATTGTTCTCTGTTGCCTTCAAAATCTGTTTATGACAAGGATTTCTGCATCAGACTGTGATTAAGCACTTGCTTTCATCGTAACATACACTAGACAACTGCTGAGTCATCCCAAAAATAGGCACATGAACAACTTTACATTTGAAGGTAGGACTGATCTTGATAAACATGAACTAGTTCCACTGTGTGAACTGCAACACACATTTGGTGAAATGGCTCCTTTATTTGATTGCACTAGCAGATGTCATTTTAGCTCCCCACAATCTGGCTGCCTTCCTGTTTGAGTGCGCTGTAATGGTCCCTGGGCAGCTCACCGCTTCCTGAACTCGGTGAGCGGAAGCTTTCTGCATCAATTTCACTTTGAAGATGCCATATCAGTCGCGTAACTCGACTAGCAAGGGAAACTTGAAAGGTTATTGTTTCCTGTTGTCTGCTGAATGACTTTATCCTAGACTTCTCCAACAGTTTCATCATGCACTGACGTCAACTGGCACACACGGAGATGAAGAGATTTAGTTTCTGCATTTAGGACATTTCCAATATTTTTCTGTGTTCTGTGTTGTGTTATTCTGTGTTCAGATGATCCAAACACACCGAAATAACTTTTACTGCAACTCTTACTGCCAAGTTAGTGTTGCTCCTCTGTGATAATGTTGTTTTTAATTATAAAGTCTAAATATTTACCTTGATTTTCAGACTTATTCAAATATTCTCTGATAGTAGCGGTGCACCTGTTACCCGCTGTCACTTCTATCACCTGCATGTGAGCACACATCAAAACACAGAGCCAGAGAAATTGCTTGCACCTGCTTTTGGAAGTATTTTCAGGCATGTCTTGGTCAGGTGTCTCCAGTGTCGGGTCAGGCAGTGCGCAGGAGTTATTTCAGGACAGCCTCCCTCAGAGGAATGAGGGCCGTCTGACCACAGGGTACCACGTTGGTCTCCCATTTGTTGTAATTGGATTAGATGTTCTCTGTCAGTCATAGTTTGACCGTGTTCATTCCGCAATCTCTTCCCTTTGTTTCAAGGGCGTTTCAGGTATGATTTATTAGCATGCAACCAGGACAGCGTGCATTTTTAGCTCCATTATTGAAGTGTGCCCCGGTCTTTGGGCTACTGTTGTTTTAGGTGCTCTTTTAAGAACTTCTTTTGAAAAGCACAAAGGCTTTGATCCCTTTGTGCTTTATGGACCCACCCAGCTTTGCTCGTTGTATTTTTTCCCTCAGATTTCTCCTCCCTACTGTGGCCCACTGGCCTGAAGGGTGAAATCCTTGGATTGTGATAATCCCAAGCAGGCGTATATCAAACAGTGGATGAAAGCTGTATATCTGTGTGCCCCAGGGCCAGGATTCAGGCCTTTACTTACATATAAAAACTAACCAAAAATGTTTTTTTTAAGTTGTTGAACTGCTGTCTTGCGCATGTATTGTGTGAAGTTGAGATAATGTTTAAGTCTCAGGATTCCTATGCATTTGAGGGAAGCATTTAGTTTGTTTATATTTCATTTTCAAGGAGTGGATAAGTGTGGATAAAAGAAAACAGAATATGCCAAAATATGTTTCCAGGCTATTGTGCCCTCTAAAAATCTGAAATAATTTTTTTTAATATAATTTAATGATTACAGCACCCGAATGATTTTTATGGCACCTTTAGCCAGTGCTTACAGCATGTTTATGCTACCACTGTGTGTGTTATGATGGGTCAAAGTGAGCTTTTTGCTGTGAAAGGCAAGTCAAGGTAAGTATCACATATGATGCAACTGATTGCACACTCCTAAACAAAGCCAGCAAAGAAATGTAATGGAACTAACCAATTCGATAGAACACTCTGCAAACTATTGGTGTAATGGAACTACGCATCAAACCTTGTTGGTGGCTTTTCAGCCTTTCCCAGTTACAGCATTTTAGGAGGCTAGGCACATAGTCTTAAAATCTGTGTTGCATTATGTCATAATGAATCTGAAACAATTTTTATTTAAATTCAATCTGATGTCAAATAAAAGCTTCATTCATAGTTTCTGAGCATGAAAAGGTTGTTGGTTATAGTATGGCTTTATTTAAGCACTTGTGAACTAGGTTGAGTGAGTGGTATTTATCTTGCTCTCTACTTTTGTCTTTATGTCCCCTGCAACCATCAATTGACCTTTCATACATGGTCAGGATGTAACTCCAGTGTGAACAGTTGGGTTTTAAAGCCATTCATTTACATATAAAAACCTATTTTTAGGCAGAAGCCATACATGTCTGAAAAATCTGCTGAGAAGTGTAGAATATTGATTCTGGGAAAAATGAACTATAAACATGGAAAATGTATAGGAAACCTGAATTCAGTCAAGACAGCTTGGGCCTTGCCTTTAACTGTCATAGTCACTAGTGTCATTAATAAGAGGGGAAAAGCTGCAGAATGTTGACATTAAGCACCTCTGTCTCAGTTTATCATGAGGATCAGATGTTTTGTGATGCTTTGTGCACCCTCCTCTGTTTTTAAGCAGTTGAGCACCTCTTTAAATTTTAATGAGTGAGGAGAGTTTTGTATCTAAACACCAGACGTCTTGGCCGCTGTCCCAGGTAGTCTTTGATACTGATCAACAACCATGTCACTATATTGTTTTGGGTTCTTCTGCTTTTGCAGGTTAGAGACAGAGTCATTCGATCTCAATTTGCCTGCACTTACAAAGATGAAGATGAAATACCACTCAACCGTGTGCTGGAGTTTCCCAGCACCAGCCAGGTGTCCACCTGTGTGCACCCAGCTCCCAAATCCAAAACCATCCCAGTGGTGGATGAGGAATGCACTTCTGATACGGAGCCCACAGAAAGAGGTACAGATTTAGCACTACTTTGAAGATACTTTTTAAGTAGCATACTTTATACAGAGAAAAGCTCAAATTATCATCACGAGCCATGCAATGTTCTTTCTGTCCGGGCCCTTTTTCTGCGGGGATAGTCTTGTTTCCTCTGACGCCATAGAGCTGGACTGGGGCCCAGGCACACCTTCTCAGCTCCAGCCTTGACCCCTTTCTAGTCCCTGCCCTGGGACTGGTACTTACCATCAGCCATTAAACGAATCCCTATTCCATAAAACCTGCTAACCCCCACATCTGTTGTAAAAACTAAAAAGCACACTCAGACTTTTGCCCGTTTCCCCTTCTGTCTTTTGTTCTGTGGGAATCCAGGCTGTGCTCCATCAGGTTACATGACAAATGTTAAATTTCAGCTTCATAATATAAACACACAGCCTGCTTCGACGGGCTGCTAACGTCAGCAATTTCGTCATAAACTTTTTTCCTTTTTTTTAACCGCGGTGTCACACTTGCCTTTGCTTTGTTTCAATATTTTCAGCCAAGCCTTCCCTCAAAAGTCCAAATAAGGAGCAGAGCAGAGTGCAACAGGGGGCGACTCTCGGGCCAAGGAGTGGAAATGCCCAGAACAGAGATGCAGGCCCGGGCAGTAGAAAGAAAACTGGCATTCAGAATAAGGCTAACAAGAGGAAACAGGTGGAATCTGACCAACATGGTGGATCAGAGAACGAGCCTCCACAGAAGAAACAGCCAACTGGTGTCTCAGTCAAAATGCCTGCTAAAAATGTAAGCAAGACTTCAAATAAGAAGACACTGATTACTGGACAGGCCAAACTCACCAGCTTCTTCAGAGTCTAAGCTGTCACCTGACTGGTCGGATAAAGCTGGATTTCAGCTGTTTCTTATGGAGGAATGTATTTTAATTAGAACAAAACAAATATGTGATAAAGTCATCATGGCTTTATCAAATAAGATCTGATGCTCTTTGCCAGAAAGACTGTTTGCATGTTCTTCAAAGGTCAAGATATTCCTTTCGTTGATTAGTTTTTGAAATATCACTAACACTTTTAAAATAAAGAGTTAGGGCAAATATTAATCACAAGCACAAGTCTTGCAATCAACAGAGCATTTGATCAGATTTGAGAAGTATGTTTCATCACTTTTTTGCATTTTGTCTTGTTAAATGAACAAATTGATCATAAATTGTCTTTTTTTTTAATTTACTGAGTATTTCAGTAATAATGGGCATCAGAAGTGCAATAGCTCTTGCATTTCATGGCAGATCATTGACTGTATTTTGTGAGCTTTTGTCTTTCTGTTACCGCTAACACTTTATTCAATCACAAATTCTACCGTTTGACCTTTTCACTTAAAATTATGCAATTGAGTCAACTGCAAATATGATGCAATATCTTGATTTTTAATAAACTTTTATTTTGTTTTACATGTTTGGGAATTCTGATTCTCTATAAGGAGATATATGAGGAAGAAATATTTACAGCACATTCAGGTGCGATGGCAGTATTAGGAAATTTTTATATTTCCCAGCAGGGCCGGTACACTCTTCCTATCATACATCGCAGCACTGCAAAGAGAAGGAAAGGGTAAAAGCATGAGTATAATAGGAATCTGATTTATACAACTGGAAAAAATTTTTTTTTTAGATTTTGTTAAACACATGGATTAGTAGATACATACTGTCAAGGTCGGTGTCTCGGCGATCTATTTTCAAACTGTAATCGGCATTGTGGCCTGAGTTTCGGTCTGTGAGCAGAGATAGGCTTCGGGTAAAGGCTGGGTTCAGCCCACGAGTACCGTACCCTTTCAGCCACATGTCCTGGAAAGCAGAATTGATCAGTAATTAGCATGACGGTAAAGACCACACACCTCCACATAAACCCTGGATAACCAGCCTGCTGTAAGTGCAAACAGCTTTTAAAGATTATCTGTTCACTTGCGGCACAGGTGTTGGATTTGCCTTTAAAAGATGGTCCAAGCCACAGGAACCCCAAATGGAAGAAATGTGTTTCCCCGTTTTTACTATATCACAGTGGCCCGTTTTGTTCCACAGCCACAGTTCACCCAGATGGCTTTGTTCTCTCCATTATGACTGCCTGTTCCCCATTACTGCAGAGATAACCACTATGTTCATGACACACAGGAGACACAGCTGCCAGATAAACTCTTTACACATCTTAGCCAAACGTTTGAGGGAGCACAGAAATATCATCATTCTTCCCACTGTGATCCTAACAAACTTTTATAGGCTTGTGATCGTTTGACCTTTTCAGCTAAGAGTATTTCCCGGTTTTCCAGTGCTGCTGTAAAAGAATTTCATAGAAGTGTATGAAATATTGACTTAACATTGAGGAGAGTAGCCAAATGAAAAGGGTCAAAGATTCAACCACCGGACTGAGATACTGTGCTCTTTGTTATTTTTGAATTATGACTAGCTGAGCATGTTTATAAAAAAATCTTTTGCCAATGAAGGGTTATGATGCATGACTCTTACTGCCTGCATGACTGAAAATAATAACTACCCATATGAGAACAGATACAAATAGTTCTAAAACTGCCCTGTATAGACCTTCAAAACAGTTAATTCTATTAAATTACAATTTACCTTGTTTCTCAGTGTCATTTAAAAGTAGCATCACGCTAAGTGTATGTAGATTTTGTAAGATTTTAGATATAGTACCAGAAAATATCTGAAGTAAGAAATAATGCTTTTTTCTTTGAGGACAGCAACTCTTTTTAGGCTCATAATAGGCATTAACTGATTTTGATTCATTTTGATCAATTTTCCATTACAATATGGGCAATAAAATGTTCTGAGTTTAATTTTGAAAAGTTGTGGAGAAATGTATGTTAGACATTTTTTTCCCCTTAACTGTTGTTGCAATTATGAGACCACTGCCTATGTAATATTCATATATGAATAAATATTTCATTTGGAGTACAATGCTTATATTTTTAAATTTTGCTTACTGTGATAGTGTGATTGTTGATCACCAAGCAATCAGTTAAAAATACATATCTAGCATGAGCATAATCTTATGTTGAATATTTCAGCGCTTACCTTAAACTACCTTTGTAATTTCTGATTAAAAAAAAAAAGCTGAACTTGTTTAAATGCCATTTTTAATGCTGTATGAATACCCATTCCACTTTTCAGAGGTCCTTTTTTGTACTGTTTATGTAAAACTGTGTTGTATTGTTGGACGCCAGTATCTCAGAGACAGATATAGAGAAATAAACCACTGGTTCACATACTCACTAGAAGTTTTTTTTTGTTTTTTTTTTCGTTAAATTGCTCCTGTAGAGGCTTCAGATGTAAATAATGAGTTATGAAGTGACACTTACTGAGATAATGATAACTTTGGGGTTTCCTTCTTCATCCTTGATGTTATTGTCCAAGATGAGGCTTTGCCGAGGGTAACCCAAAGCCCGCTCAGCCATGGGCTCATCACTCAGGGACAAATCCAGTCCATCTTGATTTGTTGCTTCAATTTTATTTGCAGGCATGGCCACAGTAACCAAGTGGTTGTTCAGCTCAGAGAACAGGACTAGAGTAAACAAGAAAGAGTAGACTGAGATCATGGTAATCTACAATATTTGGTTACTCAAAGCAGACTTGTTTATTTCGTCTTGCTTAACAAGTGATGCATCTGAGTTCTTAGCAGTCTTATATACTGAGGGAGAGAACACTTGGCTATCATTGTAAAACATTTCAATGTAAAAATCATTACGTGTCCTGCTGAGATGCATCCATCTAAAAGACCTGGGGTTACAGGATGGCAGAAAACGTGTTAAGAAGTACATATACTTCAATTCATATTGTGAGAGAAAGAAGGTGACAAGCTTATTTTATCATCTTAATTTTAAATGGCTACAGAGGGACAACATGGTGGGGTTTTTTAACACAGTGAAATGAAATGGGCTCTTAAGAGATCAGAGGGTGGGAATTATTTATTGTATCTTCCTGTATAATCCGCATGTTTAAATGAACCCAGTAGAAAACACTGACTATGCCTAAGAAAGATGGCTATTGAGTGTTTCAAGTGAGTCATTTTCTCTGAATGGCATCAGAGGCTTTTACATGGCTGAGTGACATCCCATGATGGATCACCCGTAAAGGTCAGCAACACATTAAAAAAACCAAAAAAAAACCCCTTAACTCCTGCTATTGATGGGGTCACACTATTACAGAAAATGATGATGAGTAATTTCAAAGAGAGAATCTGATATGTCAATGTGAAAGCCTTGGGAGCACTGGGTCAACCAACGGCTGATGATAAAAGGTGGAAAATCAAAGGGCTTTCATGTTGACCCAGCTCCATGCAGGCTTACCTTATTAACATCACAGGAGCCATAGAGCAGGAGAAACGGAACATGAATAATAGCTATTGAACCCAGCTGAAGTGATTTTGCTTGGAGCGGTGAGCCTTTATTTTCTAAGTATTATTGTTGGAGCTTAAGGACTTCTGCTGAGGGACTGAAGTTGTCCATAGGGGCACGACTGTTCCAGCAGAAGCACAACTGAACTTCTGAGCTCCTTGCTCTGTTGTTGTAACCTTTCTTACTCTTTCTCTCTGATAATTTCTCCATTTTCTTCCCCAAATTTCTCATTTATCTCACAGAAATCCAGTTGCTGCATTAATATTTAGGTCCTATGCTAATATGTACTATATGTGCTATTATGTATAGCATGAATCAGTACAAGTCCACTTGATCCAAGGCTTCTGGCCTCCATTAGCTTCTCACACTCTGAGCTGTGGTTAAGGTCTTTATCTGGTGATTTTGTTATTTTTCCCTGCTTTGAATTTCTAAGAAATAATTATCATAACTCTCTAACAAGGCACGTTTGTAAAAAAGTCAGTTGTTAAAATCTTATGAAGACCAGATGTGTTTCATTCAATACCCATGTACATTGTTTAGTAAATCTTGATGTTTAGTGGACAAGTTTCTACAACACAGCTCATGAAATCTTGACAATAGTCTGACTACTAACTGAGCTGTCACAAGTTTGTAGTGTTGATCTTGCCTTTAAGAATTCATCTTTTTGTTCAGATTCTGAGTCGATGCATGCTTTAAATTTTGACTTAGAGGAAACCTGCAGAGTAGCTTGTCTCAGCAGCTCTGTCAGCTGCTCACATCACCTGTCATTTGCTGGTGCTGTATTTCAGTCACACCGCCTACAGCTCTCTTCGTAAAGAGGCCTCAGAAGTCTGGGCCCAATGACATCAGTAGCAGCATTGTTTTATTGTCCTCCAAGGGTCAGCACATTATTTCCTTGAGCTGTATTTACACACTGCCTTTCATCACTGACACTCATCTTCTAATAAAAGTTAAAAAAGAAATAAAACACAAATGTAGTGTCATGACAAAAGTGACACTGGTTCTTGTGGAATGCGATGCACTGATGCTGCATGTCTGATGTTTCAGGACTGTGTCTGTGTACTGTGGGGACTTGAGCTGTGCCAGATGCTGGTGTGCTGCATTCAGCAGAGATGCAGGAGCAAAGGGGGGGGGGCATTTGGGCAGGATTTTTTGTTGCCCAGAGAACAGACCATGGTTTCCTGGAACAATGCAGCTGATGAGAGTCTCTCCAAGGAAAATAAGGCTCTGACATCATGGGTTCTTAAAGCACACAGCTGAGCCAACACTCTCTCCTGCTATAATCAAGCCTCAGTGAATTTCCACTGTCGACTGAAATTGAGAAAGAGGGAGAATCTCCCCCAGTGGTTTAGACACTTTTTTTCAAATGCTTTAATCTAACTGCTAATATTCCCATTGCAGCACAGGGCTCACAGCATGCTTTCTGGATCCATGTGTTTCTATTTCCTTTTACATTTGGCCTTGGCTTACACTAACAATAAAATGTGACACAAGGCTACTTATAAATTTGTCATAATCAACTCATCAGTTGCCAAAACTGGCTTATACTCTGGCTTATACCCACAAGGATAACTGGGGAACATTTGGGATTATCAACAACAACTGCTGAGTTGACAAGAGCAGCAGCAAAAGTGAAAGCCAGTAAAGTGAAATCCTGTGTGTCCTATTGGAAAAAAAAGAATGGTTAAAGACTGATGAAGCCTTACAACCACTTTTCCTGTAAAACAACCAGTAGAATAAGTAGTAAAATTGGTGAGTGTAGTAAAACAGACCACAAGGTCATTCAAAAGACAATTGTGTGCTTAAGATGAGGAGTTGAAGAGTGTGGAGATATTGTATTTCAGGGCTCAGTCCAAATCTATGTCCTTAGATGCACTTGAATCCTGAGTACATGCAGATCAATGGGAACAGATTGTGTTCCTTCCAGAAGCAACCTGGTTTTTGAGGTTATTTAAACATCTTTGTGTTGCATGCCTTTAGCCACCATGTAATCCAAAATTAGTACATATAACAGCAGTATACTACCTTGTAGTAGTTCAAGGCCCCTGATATTTGCATTTACAATAATTACAACTGGATGATACTGATGAATCAGTGGATACATCCATATTCACATGTAATTGGGTTATTTTTTCTGGCTTGGTTACTTGCCAATCCCCTGGCCTTTCTGCACACAATTTCTCTCTGATTTATTTGAACTCTAAATCTTGCAAGCTTGCAAACTGAAATTAGACCATTAGGATGAGATAATTGATTCTGTATTAGTCATCCAGAGGGATGAAATAACATCCAGGATGACCCAGATGGACAGGCCCTCACAAACCTCACTGTTGGTCTACATTTTGATTTCTGCCATCTGCTGAGCTCTGGCCAGAGGGCCAATTTATCAGGGTTTGGTTCTTATCTTATGTAAGCTACATCCATTTAAAAAATGCTGACAGTGAATGAGACCTCTGTGCTGTCATTGCAAGCATCATCCAAAGCGCTGAACATGCAGCTCTGGCCTCAGGGAGCACCACGCCCCATTTTTATTTGCTTTGGCAGACTCTTGCACTACTGAGGAAGTATCACTTTGTCTTTCAGCACACACACACTAAGTTTCATCCTGCATGGTGCACAAAACTTCAGTTTGAGCTACAGCTTCATCTATAGCTGAAACACCTTTATACATTTGCACAAGCTTAACACAGACAAACCTCTGCTTTATAATTGTCTTTTGTTTATGTATAAATGCACAGGATTTCCCATAAAAGTCATATAGAGTTCTAATTTTCTGCTCCGTAATGAGGAGAGTAACATCTTTAGAGGATAATGTTTTACATCTGTATGAACACTGCATCAAAAAACTCTCCAGCCATTTCTGTGATGTTGACAAGTGGTTTATTCAGCAGGAATGGTGAACAATTTTGTCAGTATTTTTTTTCTACAGAAGGCAATCAAGCACCATAAATAACAGCGCTGTAATCAAACAGTTTCTTGGACAGTGAGCTTACGGAAGTAGCTTCTCTTTAAACACTTCACAAAGTCATGAATGTCTCACTAATTCCCACATTTTCAACTTTATTCATTATTTCACACAAATGACAAACAAAGAATTCTGAATGATTCCTAGTGAGACGGTTTGAACTTGGTTGCTGTGGCTTTCTTCACTGCTGCTCCAAATATAACACATATAATGACAAACTTCACTTTGGCTCACATTACTATTTATTACACAAGCTGTTTTTCAGGTACCAGAGACAGTGTGTGAAGGGCGAATTGTAGCTGCAGTGCAGTTCAGACAGGGATGGCATCACTTAATATTTAATGATTTGGTCATAACTTTAGTTCATGACATAACATTGCTGAGTGAAGCTTACTCTCATCAAAGTCTTTGGTTTTGTATAGTACATCTGAAGACCTAGTGATGTTTTCCGATCAGCTTCTTTTCATTCCAGCCGCCAGGTGGACTGATGAGAATATTTGCAGAAACAGACATAAAAGCACAAAATTCATATTCCCATTTGAAAATTTTGAATTTTATAGATTAAAGAAACACACTAAGAAAACATGATTTACTCCAGAGAGCTGCTAAGAAATCTTTTGAACCAAGTAAATTAAAACTCATGGCTTAGTCTTAAAGTGAGACCATGTAACTTTCAAAAACACAAGTGTGATAAATAAGTATTATATGCTTGCTAATTTTAGCTACCTTTAGCTTGCAATAAGTTGTAACTCTTTGGGCTCTATGCTACTTTTTGCAGCGTTGAGCTATAATATACTATACGTCAGATTAATATAATCATATTTTAAAGCAATTGTCTGTTTAAATATGCTTACATGTACATTTAGTTTTAATGTTCTATTATGTTGCAATTACCATTTGTGTCCACAGAGTTTTCTTTTACTAAAAGTTACGTAGTCTCACTTTAAGTGATTTTAAATGGTCAACACCTTAGCTTCCAGAGAGATGCATATACACATACACCTCAGGACAGACAAAAGCATACCATGACTTTTAACAATCTCAATACAATTGGAAGAATCACAGTTCACAGTACTTTTGTCAAGTTTTTTTTTTTTTTTTTTTGGCATAAGGGATCTATATTGAGAAAATAATTTAAAAACAGTAGAAAAAATAGCATTTTGCCTTCTTGGGACCATAAGATGGTATTTTATTTTTTTTCTCCATGCATTCACAGATTTCACACAGATACATTTACTCGCTTACACTACTACCTTATTGAAACAGCTTACAAATAAAAACACTATTAAATGGTGGCCACAAGGCTGTGCAAAAGGGAAGACCTCCAATATAAGCCCTGCCATATGTCTGTCTTAGCCATTTCTTGCAAGTAACAAACTACAAAATAGCACCATTATACAGTGGATAGGATTCTTAATACAGTTTTGTTATATGAAACCATCATGTACAATGAATGATAGTAATGCATAGGTTAACATAAATGGGAGTACTGTTTGATTATACACAGACAGAGGAGGCAGAGCCAGAGAAGAGAAGTCTCAGGGCTTTATGCAATAGCACGACTGTATATCTGCATGGGGGCTTGTACAAACAGCCATTGCTGTCAGTGCTCATGCAAGATATTCTCAGAACTTGATAAAGATATTGTATGTACGTGATCATTGCTCAGTTACACAACTGCTATTTAGACTCTGGGCGCTTTGTATGTGTGTTTACTGATGGACTGTGTGTAGTGTCTCATATCTCTGAAGTACATATAATTTTGGATTGCAATATTTACCAAATCATTTAATCTGGTGGACTTTGCCACAGGCGTTGCACTGTTGCCATAATAGGCAATGCAGTCCATGTGACAACTGCAGTACCAAAGTTATGAGTCTCACTAAATAACTCACAGGCCATGCCTGTTCAATCAGTAAACGTTCTCATCTATTTGGCTGCTGTTAGAGCCCCCCTGTCTTGCTTTAGGCTTCAGTATTGACAGACTTATGAACATTTTAACGTAGCTTAACTGTTAGTTTTGAAAGAAAAAATAAAGATATTTGCCAAGATACTATGTTACTGGCTTTAGCTGATTCTGGTGGGTTATTTGAAGAGCCGACTTACTGTGACTAGATCTTCATGACTCAAACATAAACTTAAACACAGGCCTCCACTCAGAGTCAGATGTTGATCACTTGTGGTTAAAAAAAAGTTTTGGCAATAGTGCTGACAAGCGGAAAGGATGCAGAAAACAGACCTTTTGCTTGGTTGTTGTTATTTGACTTATTCCACTGATTTATGCCAAATGCACTTTGGATCCACTGAATGACCCATTTTGACAATCAAACATGCACCAGTGACTGGCCAAAAAACCTTAATTCAATTTTGCTCCTGGTTAATATGTTCTACTGCTTTCAAAAACAAGCAAAAGCATAGTCTTATTTTTGTAGTCCTGTACTTCCCACCTTTACTAAAATCCCCTGTAATGGTGCTTGATCTGTTGTTAAAGAAGTGTTTGGATTGTATGCACAGTCCTCAGGTTATCCACACTTCCTGAGGCTTATGAGGGATTTGGATTAGATTCAAACCTGCTAGGGACTCCATTTAGACAGAAGAACCCTGACTTGAATTGAATCATTCAAATGCAGGGATTCCATTTGGGCTCAAGGTAAAATAATAACAACGATGTTTCATGCCCTACACTGAACCACCATGTCTTGTCTGTAAAACAAACCTTGTTTTTACTTTTTAAAAATATCCCTAGTAATGCATGGTGCATAAATCATTTGTATTCTAAAAGTAAGATAAGATTCTGACTGGGATAGTAACATGTGACCTGTGACAAAGTATCCTGTCTTACCAAAGGAGTAAATGAATCCACTGTCAGAGTTACGGGATTTACCTCCACAAAGTTCAGGGGACAGAATGAACCACTGATTCACATACACACTCTGCTGCTCTGTGATTGGCTGAAGCCCAGATCCGTTCCCACCTTCCTGGAGCCAGGGGATGCTGCAGCTCACACATGGAGGTATAATAAGCTCTTGTTCGTGTCTCAGCAGCTAAACTAGTCTGTTACATTGCGTTAACAAAGAATTCCTCCCGATATGGAATGGTGCAGTGTATAAAATAATCACAAGATCCCTCGTCAAACCCTTAAACAACTCTTAGCTCATTTTGAAGAGCTTTTTTGGACCACTGTTATATCCGCTTTGTGTTGTCTTACAGTGAACCATTCCACAGGGGTACCAGGTAAGGCCACTCCCTTCTCTTTTCTCAAGTCGCAGGGCATTTTGTCCATTCACTCCTTCTCTACATTCTGTAATTTCTGCCCCCTGTGTTGCCTCGACTTGAATTTTTCTGATGCACCTCCTGCAAGAAAACAAAAGCACATTTTGAGACATACGTATATCACAAGTAGATTTAGTATAAAATGTGCAAGTGTGTGTAAAAAATACACAGCTATACTTCTGAAGATGAAAACAAAAACTGAAGAAGAAATTAAAAGGATAGTCTATGCAACATTCACACTGCAATGCAATCCACAAATGAACAAACAGAAGGGGGATGTCACTGCACAAGTGCACAGACACACTAAAACGTGGTATGCGTGCTTCATCCTCCAACCTCCCTATGGTGAGATGCTAGAATTTCAGCACATAATGTACAGTAGCAGAGTGGAGATTCTGCCTGGGGAGCATGAGTGCCACTGGCTCTACCACAAAAACCACTTAGTTCCCTCTCCTGCTAATGGTTTTCTTTTTTAAGAGAAGGGTAAAAAGCACACGGTCAAATCTTAAAAGGATCACACTCTTGCAGTGGAGTGAGGATACTTGAGGATGAAACAGAGTCTGCATTTAGACCTCACAGTTTTCTTTCTTTGGCCAAGAGATTAAGATTTAAGAAGGAATGACAAACCTCCCTTATTCCATAATAAAATGTTCTCTTTTTGAAGCTCTTAAAGATGTCAAAGTGGAGGTTTCATGTTTGATAGATATTACAGTGCGGTAATAATCCAAAATTACAACAAAATTAGGTGAAATATATTCATTTGCATGCATACCTTAAAGGATGAATGACTATGTCCATGTAAAGGTCTCTGTGGGAGGAAAACGAAACCACTTAAGTTGGATTCATTTCTCATGCTTTACAGTAATCTGGCTGCTATTGTACCTACTGACCTCTTACGTTTGACAATTTGAGACTTTATTTATTTTGAGAGCTTGAAAAGGATATTAATACCACTCTTGTGTTGTGTGTTTTTTAATACTAAGCTTATTCCTACATGAAGACCAATGATTATCCTAGATCTGTCTGAAGATAACAATCAGTTACATAAGATTTGACTTGAATTAACAATACTAGCCTTGTTTGGAGAATCTTCAGTGTTTACATGTCCCCCTTGAGGATGTTTTTTTTTTTTCATAATTCAGGAACTTTAGATGTGAAACTACAATGCTAAACATTTCTGATTGTTTAACCACTATTTCCAAACCCTACAGATGTATATGCAGCTTTTCATTGTACTTCAACACATAACTATGAAATGTGTGACAGACAGGCTGAAGACAAAGTCCAGGCCTAATACACAATTTGTGTGGTCACACACTATTATTACTAATAAAAATTGCCAAACATGCTTGTATGTTATACAAAGTTAAGCTAACTGGTTCCTGAAATATACTTGAGAGTGGTATCATCCATCTTATCTGATTCTCAGTAACAAATCAAATACAGTATAAATATTCTCTTACATTTTTAAATAGTAACATACAATTGTGTGGAAAAAGAAAGTACATCCTCCTTGAATTCTATGAATTTACATATCAGGATATAACAACTCATTAGGCCTTTACCAGGTTTTAAAATCCTTTAAATCTAACCTCAAGTGTAAAACAACATGGAAGAATTTAAAAAATAAAGGCAAAATGGAGGGACACCGTATGAACAACTTACATCCTATTTGTTCATTAGCTTATAGAACCAGCTTCAGCAGCATACATTGAAGTCATGGTTTTCTGTATCTCACTTCGTCTCTCACATCATTAGGAGGGAATTTTGTCCCTTTCTTTTTTACAATGTTGCTTAAGTTTATCGAGGTTTGTTTACACATAGCTCTCTTAAGGTCCCACCACAGAATTTAAATCAGGTTGAGGTCCTGAATTTGACTGAGTCATAACAACAACCTAAATGTTTTATTTTTTCTCAGTTGGTGTAAATTTACTGATGTGCTTGGGGATCAATGAGCAGTTGCATAGTTTGCATAGTTTTGGCCAAGCTTTAGCTTTGGCTGATTTCCTTCCAAGCCTTCCTGATAAAACTGAACAAAGACACTTGTTCATTATTTTTATATACACAGTTATTACCTTTAATATTAAACATGTTATCTGAGGGCTGTAGAATCTGAGATGTAGGTATTTTGCAGTTTCTCTGAGCAGTAAATAGGCTAACTTTCGGGTGAATTTGCCTGGACGTCCACTTCTAGGAATATTGCAATATTGTCTTCACTATTTTCCACTTGTGACAATTTTTTCTCACTGTAGGATGATGGCCTTCATATTGATTGGAAAAGGCTTTGAACCCTTCCCAGATTGATGCGCAACAACAGTTGCTTCTCAAAGCTCATTGTTGTAGTCTTTCTTCTTCTTGGAGTTGTGTTAAGACACACCTGAATGCTCCAGACAAGTAAACTGCCAAAACTTTTATTTTTACAAAAGTAGTCTCACTTGATGTTGCTTAATGAATCAAATGTAGGGGCTTAGCAGGACTCAGCTACTACTTTGTCTCTTGAGAGGTAAGGGTATAGTTAATTCTTCTTGCACCGCCTCTTCACTTTAATTTTATTACTCTGCCCTCAGAAGTGGAGGTAAAGGGTATTGTCTTTGGTTCAGTTTGTTCATTTGTTTGTTAACACTTTAACAGCAAAACGTTTGGTTGAATTCATACCAAATTTGGTTTACACATTGCCAGTGACCCAGAATAGATGTCAGTATATTTTGGGAAAAGTAGGTCAAAGTTAAAATTTTTAATGATTTTTAAAAAATTATTTTTATTATTTTGTGAGATTTCACATGTCTATAAAACAACAATTTTGTTTCAATTTACTTTAAATTTGGCACATATATCAAGGCAATTGTTCTGCTGACATCAGCACATGCATAGACATGATGATATCAGCTGGACCTATGCCAAAATAAACTACAATATGTGTGAAGGGCGGGGTTTGTTGTGCCTGGCACCACTTGTTTTTGTTATGTAAGTAATGGAACAGTGGAATCTATTACGTGTTGTGTTACAATTGAGGTTAGACTTAAATAATTTTAGAACCCTTTAATGTAATTTTTTTTTTTTCAATATGCCATGACAAGAATCACCACAGAATTTCCAGACTGTGTACTTTCTTTTTCTCATGACTCTACAAGCTCTGATATAAGCTGCCAAAAGATGAGTCCTATCATGTGTTATCAACCATATTTTCTGAGAATTAAACCTTTGAGTGTATCTGTTCAGTGCCATGCTCACCTTTTTGTTTTTTGTCTTGTCTGGCTGCTGTGCTGTCCTACGCTCTGTGCTCTTGTCCACTTTGTGCCCTGCAGTACTAACCTTAGGTGCTCGCGGCATGTCTGTGTGGCGCTGTGCACGCACAGAGCGAGGTGGCTTGCTAGTCTTTGCAGGTGCACAGTACATCTCCAGGCGCCGCAGCTCACAGCTTTGGAAGCAACACTCATCCACAATGCCTCGTGACCGGCGTGCATTGGGGCCATAGCCTGCTGGTTTACCTGTTTGACAAGAACAGCAGTATGAATTAGAAAAGCAGTGAACAGCACCATTGGTGATGCTACCGTAGACAGTAAATAAATAGTGAATGAACACTCTGTGACATCACCATTGGTTTGGGAAGTAAAATTTCAACATGACCAAAGATTATTTATATAACAGACAATAGACTTCCCTCTTGCCCCTTTCTCTGTTGTTAAAAACAACTAATTTAATTGTTAAGTCTGATGTCATCAAGCTGCAAGACTCATCTCTGGGTCTTAATCAACACTGGTGGTGTCTGAAGGCTCATTTCTTGTTTATGTACATTTGAGCCTTAGAAGGGACTAAAGTAATTGTTTATATGAATTGTTTCTTTATCTTCCCCTGAACTAGTTGAAAAATGACACACTATGTCCAATGCCAATTTTTTTCTCATTCATTTAAGAATTATAAATTTGGTTATCAGTATAATCCACTTCCATTGCGCTATATGCTCACATTTTTTGTGGTACAGACAAATGAACAAAAGTCAATCCAAAATGGATGTTATTAATTTACAACTAGACCATCTTAAGCCTCAATCATTTGTATCATGGTGAGCCAATCATATCAGTTCCTTGATATCACCGAACCTCCTCATATGATATACAACACAGTCTTCTGGTTGGGCAGAGTGGATGTCTTGGCTGTCATGAGAGAGATAACTGAGATTTGTTGTGAGATATTGATATTATGAGTTATTTTGACTTTTGGTATTGACATTATAAAGAAAATATGTACATAGAAATCCAGATGTGTCTATTGGACAGACAGTAGAGCCACCATAAATGGACCTGGCGTGTTACAACACCTCAATCTGTTACACATCTCAGTCAGTGAAGTCATCTAGTTGATATGGGAGACACAGTTTTCACAAACGTTTTACTGTCTTATCACTGTAAATGCTAACCCATGCAAGTGTGTTTGATAACCAATATGTGAAAGCTGTAAACAGTACAAACTCACTAATAACAGCTGCCTGAGCTAATTATCAGGGTAGCTGGCAGACCATATAATTTAATGTACAGTATATTGAAACTAACATCAGCTATTGCCGCTATGCTACACCAGTCATTTAATTTCCATTCACACAACTTAACAAAAGTGCCTCCAAGGGGAAAAAAGATAAATTGAGAAAACAAAAGCTCTGAATGTATGACACTGCAGCCAAGCTAATGCTAGTACAGCACAAACAGCATGGGAGACACTCATGGCACACATCTGTCAAGCTTGATGGCCACTTATTAATTAATTATACTGAACTTTTTGGCTTGAGTTTTATAGCAGTTCACCCCTTATGCAGTTGTCACAGAAGTGAAACTGGTCAATAAATACCAAAACAATTCTCAGTACCAGGCTATAAACATTTTTATTTTTTTAATTTACGAGGGTAATTTAAAAAGTTCTAAGACAAATTTTACAAAAAACTTTATTTTTGAAAGTAATAAAATTATTTTTCTACATAACATCCACTTAAGTCAATACACTTCTGCAAGCGATGTTTCCACCAAAAAATTCCTTCTTGATAGAATTCTGGAGCTTGTCTCGTCAACCAGGTCCCAACCTCCCTCTTCGCTTCAAGTATGGACTGAAATCTTGTTCCTTTTAAATGTTCCTTCAACTT
>JAPTGZ010000005.1:23751293-23769656 GCA_029814645.1 Fowleria isostigma | reverse complement strand
AAGAAAACTTATTAAATCCCACCCCCATCTCACATCCATACAACTTAACACATTACTTTTGCTTCCTTAGAAATAAGATTACATTTGTTTAGAGTCTTAATAATGTAAATAACATATAGTAAACAAATTTCAGCTTTTACGCTTTCCATTTTGCGACATGGGGGTCTCCCTTTTGGAGTAACCCCCCCAGTGGACATCCAGTTTACTGCAGATTTTGAAACATCTGTATTGGCTTAACTTTTCACTCCAGATGTTACCACTTGGATTCCCTTTCATTCATTGTTCAAACAAACAGCATTTTTGTATAAATTCAGCTTCAGTAATTTAATTTTCTTTTCCATTCCACTGCTTTGTATTGGTTTGCAGAATTCATCAATCTAATTGTGGCTAGTCATAAGGCTGATTCTTCTAATATATGAACAACCTTAATGACATGGATTTCTTTCGTGTAGAATATACAGTGTATCATATTGCACACTGTGGATCTTTTTTGGCAGCTGTTTTCTTGTAAAAAGTGGGTCGCAGTCACCAAAATGTTGAGAATATCATGCTCAGCCATTTTGGCCCAGGTATTTTTTACACAGAGGTCCATCCAGTGAGGCCAAACCACAAGGCCTCTGGGCCCAATCATCCTGCAGGAAAAGTCAGGCAGGCTTTGCGGCCACACCCCGTTGGTGATGCCCACTGTTCATTCACATTTTTATTTGATCAGACCAAGTATCCTGAAGATTAACTCAGAGAACATAGATAATAAAAACAGAGACATGATGCACATCCCATGAAAAAAAAGTTGAGTTGAGGAATATATAGGAGGAGAAATATAACTTAAATAATAGTTAAAAGACTATTTAGGGACCAAGTCAACTTACCATGATGCGAATACCCACTTCCTTTTTTCAATTCCCCAGCCCTCCCAAAACCCACCCTCTTTTGGTGGCCTTTAGAAAAACTCTGACTCTCCATTTACAATTCCCTACTCACCTTGAGCAATATAGCCCTGATGGGCTTTTCCCTGTTACCAAATGAAATAATAATAATTTAATATGGCATTTACAAGGAGGAAATGCCTTTCCCTCTCAGACTTAATAGCTCTTGGCTCACAAGCCTGCCAGTGCTGACAAAGTACATTAACTTCTGCTCTCTGTCTGCCTTGTCCTGACAATATTGTTTTGGATTGAGAGCAGGTTTCATTCAGAAACAGAGGCATCCTTCTCCCTCAAGACACCCCCAGACACAGGGCAGGGTGGAAGCTAATGGAGGTGTGAATGAGACGGAAGAAAGAAGCAAAGGGAGATGCTTCTGGTTTGTACATCAGGTACAATGATGCTAAAAATACACTGCACCTGCATTATTCAGGGAGCAGAGACTGGATCTGCCCAGATCTGAAACTCTCTAGAGTGATAGAGAAATTAGTAATTTAGCATTGCATATCTTTATACAATATATAAAGATATTCCAAATTATTAACGTTTTGAATAATATTCAAAATGTTAATAATTTACAGTTTCACACATTTATCATTGCATTTTACTATATTTTTAATTCATTCCTTCCAGTGCTTTCAGTCATTGAACAGATAAAATCTGCAGTTTATCTTCCTGTGGTGTGTATCTGTGGGACTGCTCTTGGCTGTTACATGAACACCTGATGTCAGAAAAGTTACAGAGAGACAAACATGAGGTTGCATTTTGGCTGGTGATTATATAATAATAGCTGAAAGCCAAAGAGGGGCTCTGCCTCGAAGCCTTGCCTGTTTTTCAATCCCTCCCAATAAAGCCTTGCAAATTAACATCCGCTATTATTCTCAAAATAGCTTGCAACCCTGCTGCACAAACAGCTGGAAGGGAGAGAAAAATCAGCTGGCACCGGTTGTAACATGTAGGATAATCAGCTCAGGCAGGTTGGGGAAAAACACGCATATAATAATCAGGTCTAAAAGCTTTGGAAGGTTTTAAATGCTTCAATTCCATGGATAATTGCTATAATCCCTCTTAAACAAAGAGTTGTTTTCTGTGACTGTTGTTAAACAAATAAGGGTAAACAATATTTTTGCCAGAGCTTTCCACCACACAGTACTTGCTGTTTATATTGGACTCTAGAGGGAGGATGCATGGATCACGCATGACGACAAGTGTGTGTCTCATGTCTTGTAAGGTGATGTATCAGGTTTGTGAGTGTCTTAGTCATTATGACAAGTTAATGTACTGTAATTCTCGTCTTATGTGGATAATTTATTATGCTCAAAAATATTAATGAGACCTGCTTTTCTCCAAGTAAAGAACATTTCAGAAGCACTTTCCAAGAGTGGTAGTGAATTGAGCATTCCTCTAAATTATTTACTTTACACATGAAGCTCCAAGCATTCCCGTTATATTTTAGTGTTTACTAATAGTTTGATGCCTCTGCATTTCTCCAGCTAACATCACTGGTTTAGTGTTTGACAGGCGCAGCACACACTGTTCATTCCTCTAAGGAACAGCACCGCATAGAGATGGCTGGATTCCCCCATTTTAGAGTGGCACAGAAAGCATCTGAGTTTTACAGCTTGGTCATGGTTAATAAAAACTAGTGGATTCTTGGAGCCTCTGCACAGCTCTTCCTGCGAAGTGTCAGGCAGTTTACAGCTGGGCAGGGACTATAAGAGCTGCTAAAGTACTGGAAACTAGCTCTTTATCACTGGTACCACAAAGAGTTTATGGCAAGAATGAAGTGTTCCTCTCAAAATTGCATGGTGACACTAGAATATGTGCCATTAGACTGAAAGTGTAGCAATGAATCACTGATGGAAGACAATTTGTCAACAGCATCATTGTTTAAATACTAAATTTGAATCTATATCTGTGTAAACCTTACAAGTGTTTGGTGTACAGTTGAAAAAAAGTTTTGTATTAACATACTTGCAGGGTTAAAATACTGGATATCAGATGATAATTTGCTGTTCAGTGTGCCCTAGGGCAGCTGTGGCTACAAATGTAGTTTACCACCACCAAAGTATATTAAGGTATATTATTAAGGAAGTTTGATATGTTTTTCCAATATCACTATTATAAAAAGAAATTCCATGCATTAACATATGTTCATTATTTTTGTTTTTCAAATAATTTGTATTTATAATACTTTAAATGCAGCATATTTTACCAAATCTTTTCTTCTGTTTTTGACTCTTGTTACTATTAGCTTGTAAAAAGCACAATAGAAATATATTTCCTGTACTCACCTGGTAGGATCAAGATCTGTGACTGTGATAAAACTGAAAATTGTACTTTTGATAAACTTTACTTACTTTTAGGGTTACAACCAAAAAGTAGTCATTCTGGGTTTGTTTTGATTTAATTGGTTTGTTTTATAATTATAAGGTGTTCAGTCTAAATATATTTCATAAGTCTCAGCAGACTGAGATCATAAAAAATCTTTTGCTTTTGATTATCAAGATAGCTAAAAATTTTTCTGATTAAGTAATAGATCAATTAATCATTGCAGTCTTGCACAAGTGAGGTTGCCAAAGGAGTCAGTTTTGAGCGTTTCACAAAGTACTACTAAAATTGAAGGTCTGAGGAGATCAACTATGCAAGACACAATGTGCCATCAAGGTTCAGGATATCAGCTACAAACCTTGGAGATCACTGCACACATGTAAATAGATATATCTTCCTCTTTCTTTGTAGATGGCCCATGTTATGCGATTGGATAAACCTGATGAAGAGTTCCAAAGGAAAGTTACTGTTTAGTCCTGTGTGTCCTCAAATCCCTTGTGTCTCAGCTTCATCTAATGTACCACTCTAAATCTGAAGAGCGCCTGCTTGTCCTTTTCATGAGATGCCTCTTTGTTCTGCTGTGCAGTAATTCACAGAAGGGTCGGAGATTTTTAGTTCAGGTCTTAATGGGAAAACGATACCATTTTCATGGTGATAGAGAGGACACAGGAGGTCTTTCTTCAGATCTCAGTGCCTTCCGCTGTGTTCAGGTCCAGTGTAAAACTAGGGAGGGATGGAAGGGGGCTGATCATCCTGTAATCCACATAATCCCCTGCTGCTGAGGGACAAGGGCTAGCTGTGTGCATGTGTGTTTGCGTGCATGCCTTTGTGCGTGCATGCATGTGACATGCTGTTTATACATTCTACCTCTCTCTCTCCAGCTTCAGCAGCTTTGAATAAAATTGACAGGGACAGGGACTGAAAAGGAAGTCTCATCACTGGCTTCTATAAGCAATTCACTCCCTTCTCTCTTTTTTTTTTTTTACTTTCTTTAATTCAAACATCACTGGTACAATCCAAAATCACACCTGAAAAAGGACTGATTAATGAACTAAAACTTCATCAACTCAACATTAACAGTCAGCTAAAAACATGGACAATGTCTCTTCTTGCTTGCTGCATCAAAATCAGTATCCATGACATAAAAGATCACACTCTATTCTTGATGGTGGACATTTCAGCCTAAACCAAAAGCTTAGCTGCTTAGCACCTACTCATGAGCCAAAAAACTCCTGAAACATATGTGATTCATGGATTGAACATCCCATTCAAATCACTCTATGGTTTTGCCTGCTAAAGCACTACAAACACAAGTGAGGATTTCTAGGTCAGGCTAATAATTGGAAAAACTGACGATGGTTTAGACTTTTTTTTTCAGTTTCTTAGACTGCAGTTTCATTATCTTAAAAAAAGAATTTCCACCAACCAGTATTTAGCATTGCTGTCTGGGTAGGAACTTTAAGATACTTAACCAGTAACATGCGTAAGGTGGATTGCCAGAGGCACTCTCACCACAGAAAGTCCACTGTCATTGCAAAACTGTTTGTAGACACATTATCAGTCAGAATGCTGCCAAGTTCAACACGGACAGACTAGAGGGGAAGAGTTCAGGGAAGGGAGTCTGCCTCCTTTGGCGAAGCTGTTACTTTGTCGAATCCTATCGATGAACAGCCCAAATGGATTCTCCAGATATTTTACACAAGCAGCCACTGGTACATGTGGTGACCAAAAGAGAAAAAAGAGAAACAGAACAACACCTACTAGAGAGAAAGAGAAACTGAGGAAAACAGGGAGATGCATACTTTCCAATTCACAGCACCCTGCTGTTCAAACCTCATCGTCTTTTCAGAAAAAGGATGGAGTGTTCATGAAATACACCTCTTTTTTAACACAGTAAAATGTGGCATTGATAGATGGATGCTGTGCAGTTCAGTGACTGCTCTGTGTAAGGTAATGCGGGAAAGACAAACACATTCCTAGTACCACAAAAAGGTCTGTTCCTGTTTAAGAACTGTATCCATGCATAAGGATCCATGAGTGATATTGGCCTTTATTCAACACTTTTTATGAGACAAATATGGACAGCAGCACTATATTTCTCTATCCTATGCTATCAGTAGCCAACACTTCATCACATTCTCACATCATCCAATCTCTAGGCACTTTCATACCTTGTCAAAATCTTAAACATTTCATTTACTTCAAACTACAGCTGCATCTGCTTTATTTGGACCCATTTATAAAGTTTCACAATATAATGTTTTAGCAAGAGTAAAAATTACCAAAATGTTTATATAAATGTTAACATTATCTATGACAAGGATGTCCAAGCTCAATTGGTGTAAGGGGTTTTGATCTTTGCCTTACAAGGAAGCTTCAACCACAAACAAAATAAAGAGATGCTTAAGCGAAATCCAAAAATAAAGACAGAGGACCGAGAACAAATCAATAAAAATGAGTAGTAATCTGCAAACTTTCAGACCTGCTAGCCCAGGATCTTTTGTTGTCTCTTTTCCTAAGTGAAGAAAACATAATTTGTATAACATAATTTGTGCATTCATAGACAACCCAAAGACCAAAAAGTCTCACAGGCTAAAAACTGGCAATTGAGTTGGCTGTCATGGCTGCTTCACAGCATGTGGGTTTTGCCAGCAGCATCTGGACGAACAAGACTCGCAGCTTAACAGCAGCTTGGGAGTTCTCCAACAACTCTCTGGCAAAGTGTGTACAAAAAGCCTGATGTAAAGAATGATGTTGACTGGTCCTGGAAAAGCTGCATGCTGCGGTTGAAGAATGTGGCAGTGGGATGGTGTCGAGCACTAGCAAGGTGCATGGAGAATTTATTGCCAGAGAGAAGGTTCAGAATGAAAGATTCTACAATAAACCTGCTTAACATTCAAAGATATTTTTTAAATTCTCTATGCAAATAGCTTAAAATAAATGACAAAATATCAGTACAAGAAGAGAAGTTTTGCAAAGGAATAATCTGCTAGATAAGATGAGAATCAGAGTGAAAGTTAAATTAACTTCTGGTTTGTGACAAGTCTCAAACTGGTACCTCCCCCATTTACCATCTTCACTTTCACATGCTTACTTTATGATATGGGCAGCATGGTAGTGCAGTGGATAGCACTGATGCCTCAAAAAGGTGCTGGGTTCTGTTCCAACACCATGACCCATAGGTGGGTAATCCCAGGTTGATAAAGTCAAAGTCCTGCCATGTATTGGTTCCAACCTGTTCACTGAACCAGCCCATTTTGAAAAGTACAACTCCTCATCCAGGTAGATGGGATAATTAGTGGGATCACCTGTTTTAAGAGAACAGGTTGGAACCAATATATGGCAGGACTTTGACTTGAACCTAGGATTACCCACCTCTGCCACGACCCCCAGACCTGCTGGAGTTTGTATGTTCTCCCCATGTCTGTGTGGGTTCTCTCTGAGTACTCCAGCTTCCTCCCACTATCCAAAAACATGCACTAATAGGTTAATTGATTAAGCTGAACTATCCATAGGAGTAAATGTGAGAGTGATTGGGTGTTCGTCTTTATATGTTAGCCCCTGCAACTGGCAACACAGGGTGTATCCCGCCTCTTCCCATAGGTAGATGAGAAAGGCTCCAGTACCCCTGCAACCCTCTCAAGGATAAAGCGGTTCAGAAGATGACTTCCTGCAAATATTTTTCTGTCCATAATGAATGCATATTCATCTCCTTTTCTATGAGGATACCCTTGGCCTTAGTTCTGTGCAGGACAGCTTATTTAATTGGCTGAAGCAGAAAACCAAACAGAAACCATCATCTCAAAAGTACTATAGAACAGTGTAAAATACATCTCATTCACCTTGTCAGACATTTTTGCAGAGAGTATTTATTACTAACAGAGTTGCTGCCTGAAACAGTATGGCAGATTTGCAAAAGTAATGAACCATAAATCAATCAGATGAAGAAGATGAAAAATGTGCTGTTTAGTGTCCTACAAAATAGACTGCTGAGTGTACATCAGGCCTTCAAGCCTTATGGAAACTGCAGAATTGACTTTAAGATACAGATTCAGTTGATATGTGTTACAGGTTGCAAGTCTCAAACTGCAAACTAGGCCACCATGACTGCCACACACTTACAAATGCACAGGCTGTACAGGTTAGTAGATAAAAGTTATTTATATAAATAATAGTGTAATCCATTGCCCTATTGGGGTCTGCTTTAAAGATGCGGTGTTTAGAATTAGAGGGATCTATTAGTAGAAGTGCAAAATAATGCATAATAATTATGTATGTTGTGTTTTCTTTACCATAGAATGAACCTCTAATATGACAGAGCAGACTGTCTTTTACAGTTTGCTATGTTTCTAGTAGGCCTGAAAGGTTCAACTAAACACAGTCTCCAGTTTTTAGCAGTCATTGTAGGTTCTCCCTCACATTTAGAAGGGGAAAGTAAAGCTAGAGATATTAATTTGGCTGCAGTCTATAACATCCCCACTAGGTACCACTAAATACTACACACTACACCTTTAAATGCACAGTAAGTCATTTATCTCAGTAAGCTCTTCTGGTCAAAACAACCAGAATACCACACATTAAAGATCAGCCTCTTCCCTTTCATTGTTATTGTTTGGTGAAAAAGCCCTAAACATAAAAACTGTGGAACTGAACTTGGTCAGTTAGAGCATTTTACTAAGAGCTGTAACTATAAATTACTTACATTCACCCCATGTTTAGTGAAACACTCACATAAGTAACATTAAAAGTAAATTATCTAAATAAAAAGGATAGAACACCATCAACCAGTGACCAAATGAATGATGATGACAGTGAAACATGACAGACTTTACTGAATTTGTCCATCATTGTAAACATTTGTTGACACAGGTCAACAAAACATATAATATAGGCATAGTCATCTTAAAATGGACATGCTGTGCACTTTAAGGCTCAAATGTTAAAGCAGTCAACCTAATAAGCTGTTGTGTATAACTTTAACCATGCTTTTATGTGTAAAAATAGATGGAAATCAGAATGTTGTGTAAAGAAGCAAAAAGTTATATCTTACTGTTAAAGTTGGAGACTTAACAAAAGTTTTGACAGTATATCAAACTAAGATTATGTTTAACTGTACTTAAATAAAGCCACAGATGTATGTTTATGATTTGATAAAATATAACCTTGTGGTAATGTCATGAAAGATGTCATGTTTTGTAAGCGTGCATTAGGAGCAATAAGACAGCCTCTTTTGACACAGCTGAAAAGAGCCAAAGTGAGGAAACAATAGTTTGCTTAATGTATTGTTAAAATACCCAGTGTACTCTTCCAAAACAGTTACGGTAATCTAGCAGTAAGCAATGCTAAGATTATTAGATCATATACAGGAAAGAGGACATGGGAAACTGGGGCAGAGAGAGGGGGAATAACATGCAACAAATATCTCCCAGATAGAAACTTGGGATGTCACAGTTTATAATCACCACTCGAATAGAGGCCACCATGAATATCAATAATATGTGGTCTATAAACATGCTATTAGGTTACCATATCAATACATGCCATCAGTTTACTTGTATTGATACATAGTGGTCACTACATTATTCCTCTTGCTGCACAGAGACCTGTATTTAAAGACTGGGCCCCTCCTGGCCCCCCGCCTTCTATCAGTCACCAATTTGTTTTGAACAGACATATCTAAAACCATCCTAGGTTCAGGTTCAGGGGAAAGCAATCAATTACTGGAAAAGAGAACAACTGCAAATGTACTATAGATGCTGCTGATTTCCCACAGAAATCTTATATCCTCTTCTTCTTCTTCTTCTTCTTCTTCTTCTTCTCTTTTTGAAATTGGCAGCTGACAAAGTCTACCACATGTGGAAAATGTTTCAAAACTTTGGGCCTGAACCAAAGCATTAATAATGGATTGTTATGTTAAAGCTGCACAGGAGTCGGAGGGACAGTGAATTACTATAAAAATGTTACAATGGCTTTTGGAAAGTTGCAGTGGTCCTTCTGAACAGTTGGTGCGCATGGACTCAATTGATTGGATATCAGCCAAAGTAAGGTAAATAATGAGGTTGAACATGCACAGCTGTGTCCAGAATGAATGTATGAACCAGTTCTGCTTCTAATGGACAGTTGAACTGCTTCTTTCAGACAGAAAACTCAGAATGCACCTCAGAAAAGCTGGCTACTGGTGAAATAGCCCACCTAGCCATAGCTAATAGCTTCATATATCCTTGGCTGTTCTGGTCTAGGTTGTACCCTCAATGGAAAATCAGAGATTTAAATCCTGAATTCATAGTAGAAGGTTTTCTTTGGGTAGCTTTCCTTTCTCTGGTGGAAAAAAAAAAAAAAAAACAACTTTACTGCAATATTTAGCTTCTACCCCTCCTCATTCTAAGATACAGTCAGCCAAATGCCCTTTCCCCATGGGTAAAACTACAATTTGCCACAATGTAGTTCATTGAGGATTGTACATTCAGAAACTTGACTTGAGTCGTTTTAAACAAATACATATGGATGAATGTGACCTAGTACAAGAAAACATGAAATGGTAAAAGAGGAATGAATGAAAGGAGAAATAGAGAGAAAAAGAACATTAATGCAGGGAAAGTCAAGACAAGATGTCAAACTGGCTGCTTTTTTATTTATGAGCCTCCTGGAGGTGGAGAGCTCTGGGACAGATACAGCCAACCTTTATGAATAAATAAAAAGGTGCACTTACTGAAATAAAAGCCTCTATCTCCACACACAAACTGCAGCGTGTCGACCAGCTCCGCCCCGCACAGGGTCTCTGGCCCCGCCCCTGTTGCCGTCGGAGTCAGGGTGAGGACGCACAGCAGTAGTGAGAGGGTGTGGCTACAGGAGATACAGCACATCGCACTCTGCGCAGACGGAGAGAGGGAGAGCTTAACAATTTCACTGCTGCTAAAGACAGAGCATTATCACAGACAAATTTGCAATAAATCAGAAACCTGACCAAGACAAGTCACAGTGTCAAAGTAATTAGTCTTTTATTGCAGTCGTGCCCCCCCCCCCCAGCAGCTCTGCTTATATTGCCTGTACCATGCTCAAGTGCGCTTTGGTGCAAGTGCATTTGGTACATATAAGGATTAAAATCAGAGGTGTTACAGCTGGTTTATTCCATTCTTCTCCTCTTTTAAACATGGGGGGAAAAAAAGAAAAAAAAGTGGCCAGATGGTAACTTTACATGGTTTTTGGGAGGTGGAGGAAAATGAATTAAATCCAAACTTTCAAGCTGATGTCAAAGAGTAGGCTGCAGGCTCAGATGCTCCGGAAAGCCGGCGCGCAAAGGAGTTGAGCGCGTCCAAAGTGAAATCACATTTCTGCTTATCATACCACTACTCACTCCTGGTACACATCCTTAGAGCTGAATGCTTTTCCAGGCAGATTAATGCATTCTCTTATTCCATTGATCCCTGACAAAAGAGCAGTTAAAATGAGCATTTCTTCTGTGCCAAAAAACGCTGTCAAGTTATTATTGCGCACAGAAGCAAAAGAGCATTAAAATTCAAAAAGCAGAATAAACGATGCAAAAAGCGCCAGTGATCTTTCAGATCCAAAATGTGAGATGGAAAACGGCTCTCTCGCCAAACCCAGTAGAGGAAGCTGAGTGGGCCAAATATACATAATAAGTAGAATAAACACAGCACATTATCATGTTCATCACAAACTCAAGCACACGGTCATTGCAACCTTAAGAACTTCATGTAGCTAAAGCTCCTCTCTATTAACACTGCAGTCTCATGTCAGATATTTGCCACTTAATCATGCAGACTCAGCAGTAAATCACTTTGGAAGTTGCAGAGCTGCATTCGGGCTTTCTGGTGAAAAAGAGCGCAGGGCGCACAGAAGGTGTGTGGGGATGAAAATCCATTCATCCGAGGCTGGAAGTCATGCACGATTCACGTCAGGATATCCAGAAGAAAAAGTCAGTTAAAGCATAACAGGGCAAGCTCCTATTATCTGGAGAGAAAATCACCAAGTCATGCAAGACACTACTGCTCACTAACTGTAAATGTGAGGGACAAAAAAATCGAAATAAATCCACATTTGCCATGCGTTTAAAAATAGTAAAAGCTAAATGAGCGATGCAAAATTCTTGATGTAATTTCATTTTAAACAAGGTAAGGATGCTCAGTGCAAACAGTGAGCAAGTGAAGAAACAAGGTGATAATCTATAGTGTCAAAGGAAATCAGGTAAGTTACCTTGAAGACATCACATAAATGCCACTGAAAGGAAAGAGCGCTAGACATCCCCACGGGTCTCCGCAAGACAAAGCCCGGCGAAAATGAACTTGTTTGAAGTCATTAAAAACCGGGGAGAAAGAGGATGAGATGCGGGCAATGTCACATCTCAATATTCTGACTTTGTTCCATTGCGCAGGCTCGTTTTGGAGAAGTGAGATTTAGCGAACAGGAGACGGATTTAGAGAGAAAATCCCTCACATTTATCTACATTACACAGACATTTTCAACAGGAAACAGCTGGGGCAGCATTTGCCTCCTACTCGTCCAAAGTTATTCATTAAGGATTTTGGGCACATATTCAAATAACGTCATTTCTCTTTTTTTCTTAGAACGGGATTGAATTTTGATCTCTCTAAGACTTGGTTAGTAGTTCAGATCAAGATAGAAAAACCATGCTGCCTCACCAGCAGCAACTCACAGTTTTATGCACTAAAAGCACATAGAGGAGAAGTTAAGGCAAGCTGGAGATAGTAATAGAACTGCATGATGGCTGTGCGTAATTTGGCACCGCGTAAAAACAGTCGGTCTATACAAATTGTGATTTGACTAACAGTAAAATAAATTATTAAAAACATTTTTCCACTTAGTCACCACTGTGCTAGTAGTTTCAGTACCTAATAAAATGCTTAATAAAAAGCTGAATACATGTGAACCGTAGTGAATATGGAAAAATGTGGCACTTTTATTGTAATACAGTGCAAATATCAGCCAACGATAACCAGAAACCATCTGATGTAAAAACTCTCAAATTTTTGTCTTTGTGCATGGATTTGAATACGTTTCTTCACTTTGGCAAGTGCTCCAGTTTCTGTCAATAGAATAGGATTTCTGGAAATGATAAATGATGATTGATAGCCTACATGATGATGAATTCATGACTTGTTGGACTGATGAGAAAAGTGAGCATTTTCTTAAATATATGTTTTATATTTCAGATTTCAATCAGTCTAGGGATTTAACTGGAGAGTCAGTTCTGACAGCACGGTGAAGTAAACCTGGCACGATCAAGTAAGTGTACCACTATTCCCTCTGTGTCCCAGTGAAAAAACAGCAGTGTCAGTCCACAGCTTCATGCGAGGGCTTAAAGAGAGTTGCTTTCATCCAGGACATCAACACTGATCCAATCACTAAACATGAGATCAGAGCAGTGACCCAATCATAAAACAGGACAGCAGCACGTATTACAGGGTGTTTGGAGAGTGTGTTTGAACGCATCTGAAGCAAGGATGGATCCAAGGGACCCGACGCTTCAAGACACGCAACCCTTATGTTGTTTAGGTAAAGTGGGTTAAAACGCATCCACTACCAAATGTCCTCATCTGACACAGACAGCTCTGAAGCACTCTCAATAGCACAACACATACTTTTATGTGTAAATATGGATGGAAATCAGAACTGACAAATCAGCAGTGACCAACATACTGTTTGGAACCCCTGGCAGGGTCTTCAGATAAATCTGCAGGGTCACAGGGACATATCTGGCTGAGATATCTTTTTAATTTATGTATTAAAAATGGAATCACCCCCCCCCCCCAATAAAAAATAAATAAATAAAAAAAATAAAAAATAATGTGTGCAATGTGTGAATATGTCATAAGCTGAGATGCCATTATTTACTCTGCTTATCTTAAGTCTTTATTGATTTGTGGTTTTAAATGTAACAAAGTTTTATTTAAGCCTACATATCGCATTGACAGTGCAACAGCCACTGAAGCCATCATTCTTCATGAAGCTGACTATCTCTTCTTTCTTCTTGCATGTGTACTGCAATGCAGACACTGATGTTTAACGCAGAAAAAGACAGAGATGAAAGGAATAAACACACTAAGAATCATACATCATAGATCATTCAAGTGCATTAGACGTGATTGATAATAAAAAACTGGCATTATAAACCAAAAAGACTGGCAACTACTGCACTAAATTGATACTGAGTAATCCACATTCCTTTCCAGATTATATTTCTGCATCAAAAATTTCCATTTGTTACCATGCCTTGATTTTTACCAATGAATCACAACTGCAGACTAACTTCTACAGATGACCTCAAACAAATGACCTCAATCTGTGAACCGACTGGACTTCTGCTAACGGATGCAGCTCGGAGTCAAGATGTGCATCCAGCAGCATCTCTGTATGCCTCCCTTGGTGAATTGCATCATTGTCAGGAGCTGCTGATACAATGTGGAATATGATGATGATGCTTCTCTGATTAGAGGGACAAAGCTGCTTTCAGACCAGGGGATGACCTTGTTAGCATCAGATCAGGGATGGAGACAGTCACTGATGCCTGTAAGCCTCTCTGTGTCAGTAGCCGATCTTAGATGTGAAATCATCTCATCTTTCACTACCTCCTGTCAACTGTAGATGTTAAAAAAAACCGAAAAAAAAAAACCCAAAACACCCACTAGCTTGTAAATGCTTTATCAAGAGTTTCCTATTATCACTGTTGCTGTGGTCTGGCAGTATTGATGACAGGAGTCTGCTTGTGCGGTACATTTGCTGATGCAGTGTTAGGAAGAGGGGGGTGGGCTGACCTTCCCTTCCCAGTCTCTAATGCCCAGTGTTCTGAACTGTCTCAGTGCCAGATTTCTCTCTCTCTCTCGTTCTCCCTCACTCTAAGTCTTTTCTCTTTGGTTGCAAGACTTTTGAACTCACACCACCGTCTCCTAACCCCCCCCCAGCAGCCTTGTCTAAGGAGACGTCCGCCCCAGTGAACTCATTGACCAGGGAAAGGGTTGTTTTCTCTCCCTTCTGGTGTAGGAAGGAGTACTCACTGCAAAAAGTATCTATGTTTGCAAGTCATTTTGATCAGGACTAAAAAAAGAAATAAATAAAAAAATTAAAATTACACTTTTTCTTCCAACAAAAGTGTTTAGAACATGCACTTATTTGCAGTAAAATCCAAATATTTGTCTGGATTCAGTCTTTTTTTATTTTTTTTTTTAAAAGTGTCATCTGACAACTTGCAGAGATTTTTTTTTTTTACTTCTTCATGTATTTTTTCGTCAGTTATTTCAAGATAGGTGGCAAAACAAAAAGAATGAAAAAGATGGACATTCTTTGCAGTGTTAACAGCATCCCATCTGGTCTCCCCTGACGAACAAATGTCTGAGTGAGAGGGATGCACACATACAAACAACGGTACAGAATGCAAATGGATGCAAGTGGATGAAAGTGAGAGCTCGGAGTAAGAATTTGAGTGGATGAAAGTGACAAGATAGAAGGCAAGCTTTTGGTTTTGCAGACTTGCATGAGTTCACAAATACTACAGCAGCAAGGGAGGATGGAGGGCTGTGTGTGGGGATTGCAGGGCTGGTACCCAAGATGGGAGGGAATGTGTGAGGCTGGGGATATGTCTGGGCACACACATCGGTTCATTTGAGGACACACACATGCAAGTGCATGCACATACACACACTTGATTAGGAGAGCAATCCTTCTCTATTCTTGATTAGTCTGAGGGTTTTTCCAGCTCAATGGGTTCTCTGTGTTATATTTCCTCCCTTATACATTGACTTTGAAAAACTTTGAAAAAACAATGAGTAGAGTATCTATTGCAAGTGATTGTGCGAGTAATTTTTGAGTTGTGTGTATGTGCTACTTTCTCAAGTTCAGTGGTAAAATGGGGTGTGGTGCTGGGGTTCGTACATGGGTTGGTGTGTGGCACTGTTGTCCATGCATTTAGAGCAGATTAAATTAGATTTATTAAAGCCCTCTGCTGTGCCATACAGTATTCATATGGAAGAAATAAAGGTGCGTCATGGAGCAGAAGCAAGGAATAGGGCGCTTGTTTTGATACGCTGTTTCCTAGTAACATGAAAGGGTCACAGTATTTTGGCAAAAAGGCCAGAAAATTCCGTGGTGCCTGTAGATGATCAAAACCTAGTTGTTGTTTTTTGTTTTAAAATTCTCCAGGACATATTAACTGTTTGTGATCACTAAACGTGCTGGAGGAATGAGTTTCATCCAACTGAATGTTATCACATTAGTTTCTTGGGAAACTCGATTTGGCGGTGATGAAAACAGTAACCCTCATCTGTACTTTTTTAACAGCCTGAATTTCTGCTATATGTTATGTTAACCAACTCTTACATCTTAGAAACTGGGAATGTGTCCTGTTCTATGTAAATGCTTATTGCCTCCATGAAGGTTGTGTTTTTAGTAGCATTTGTCTTGTCTGTTAGGAGTCTGATGTCCACAGCTTTGGACAAATTGCGTTTGTTGATTTTTTTTTTTGAGCCCATTAAGGCAGTGAGAGTTTGCTCCTGTATGAAACCTAACAGTTTTATCCATTTAACAACATAGGTCTATATAAAAAAAATAAAATAAAAATTAAAAAATCAAGTGTTGATCAAACAGATTTGATTCTTAATTAAAACAGTGTTAACATTTAATGCCACAAGAAATTTGACCACGGTGGTGCAGTGGTTACCACTTGTGCTCACAGCAAGAAGGTCCTGGGTTCGATTCCAGTACCATGACTGGTAGGACCTTTTCTCCGGGTACTCCGGTTTCCTCCCACCATCCAAACACATGCCCTTATAGGTTAATTGGTTAATCTAGATTGCCCATAGGTGAATGAGAGAATGGTTGTTTGTCTCTCTATGTCAGCCCTGTGATGAACTGGTGAAATGTCCAGGGTGTACCCCGCCTTCGCCCTTAAGTAGCTGGAATAGGCTCCATGTGACCCTAGTGAGGATAAAGCGGGATCTGAAAATGACTGAATGAATGGATAAAATTTGACCTTGAAAAGCCAAAGGTCACTGGAGACTTTTTTCTAAAAAAAGAAAAAAAAAAAAATCCCTTTCTTTCAACATACAGTACACATTTTTCCCCCTCAAATTTAACTAATATATATCTTCTGACATTGTCCACAAGAAGAAAAATCATGAGAGTTTTTATTAATTATCTCCTTGACATGTTTACACTCTGTGGTTGCTTTCTAAGCCACCCTTATAATTAACATCCACCATCATTTTCAGTAATTCAAATACTTTTTCTAAATGACAGTTTGCTTGTACAAACTACTGGACTCTAATGAACTCACATCAGCCTTCCATACTTCAACTGCTGACTTACTGTCAGTAGTTAGAAACCACCAAGTGAAATTGGCATCCAAAATAACAATGAGGAGCAAATACTGATGCTACAGTGTATTTATCAATTAGACAAGTATTCAGCTTCAAATAAATACTAGGTAGCCTAAGATTTTTTTGCTTTGGGTCATGTGTGTTTTCTTATGTTAGCAGATGCATTATCTTTAATTTCTGGAGCTTTACATTAAACAGTGCTAAAACCTGGCCATTACACAACCTGTTTGCTTATTTTAAAAGTTTTCAAGCAATTTATACTGAAAGTTACAAAGGTTAAATCTACGGTGGCCCAGAAGGGCAGTAGCCCAAAAACTTATACACAATAAGGGAAAAAAAAAAAGAAAAAAAGAGAGATTGTCACTTATTTTAAAAGAAGTATCTAAAAAAAAGAAAAGAAATGAACCCCTTAAATAAAAATAAACTTGGATGGAAAAAAAACTCCTAAAAAAGAACTTCTATCAAAAAATAAACTTGTACAAAGAAAGAAAACTTGTATCATTTTTTAAAAATAAAACACTCCTCAATTAAAATAGACTTCAACAAAAAAAAGTGTTTGAAAATATAAAATTTCATATGCCTAAAAAAGAAAACCCCTTCACTTTATAAATAAGGTTTATCTAAAAATAATAATAAAAAACAAAGCAGTTTCAATAGGGCCTTGCGCTCCATGCAAGGTCCTGTCACACCAGTGACAGGACCTTGCCTTACGTGCTCGGTCCTTAAAAAAAGTGGGAGACAGAAAAAAGAAAGCAATCCACCTTTTTAATTTAGGAGGCGCTGTTTGCTTTAAAATTAAGACCACCATGAAAGAAAAGGATGAGGTAAAAATTTTTAAGGTCTTCGGCTAATGTGGCTAATGCTAAGGAAGTGATGTCAATGCTTGTAGTGATTGGTCCAATCCAGCAGTCAATCAAAACAGAAGGAGGAGCTCTGCACTAAGGGCTCCAGTTTAGCTTCTCTTCCCCCAGCCCACAGGTACTGCTGTCCCCTTACTAACCTCCACACCGATCGGACGGGTTTTGGATCGGCGGCCTGTGCTTCCTCTTGGCATCTCGTCGCGGACCATGTACCTGTCCGTTGTTCCTCGGTGGAGGGTTGTTTCTGCTCCCGGTTTCAGTCCAGACAGAATGAATGAAACAACAAGACAGGTTAATGTCTACAACTCCCCGACTCTCCTCTTCTTCGCCTCGCCTAGGGAGACTCCATCTCCACCGGGATAGGATGGACACAGCCCCACACACAGCATGTGGTCCCAGGTAGCAGAAGCCAGACGCCGCGGAGCTCCCTGCTCTCGCTCCAGTGGAGAGAAAAAGATCAACCGGGATCTTTTCCCGTCCCAACCAAAAGATGTGCGCGGGGGGATCGCTCACCCAGATCCGGCGGCAGATCTCCAGGCGGAGTTCGGTGGGGTCGGTCTCCTCCGCAGCCACCATGAGCACTTCTTCCGCGGGGGGACTTGGTGTCGCTTCTCACCGCGTCCGTGGACAGTTTGTTCTGGTTGGAAGTGCAGTCCGGTCGGTCTCTGCATCTGACACTGGTGTCGAACACCTATCTTCCTCCGTTCACCAGCCACCTTCTCCCGCGGAGGAAGCGCTCATCGCGGCTGCGGAGGAGACTGACCCCACTGAACCCCACTGATGTCACTTCCTGTGGTTGAGTGCAGACAGTTTTTCAAATCATTCTGAGAGCAGCTGTGAAGAAACAGTTAAAATCAACTGTGTCTGAGACACCAAAGGTTGGAGGGAGGACGTTTCGGA
>JAPTGZ010000005.1:23728964-23744828 GCA_029814645.1 Fowleria isostigma | reverse complement strand
TATCACACGCCACAACAAAGCTCTGCTTGCATTCGAATCAAGACTGGATTGAGAAACATATCACAGCATTGGCAAGAAAATGAGATTTGTGAACGACCATTTTGAAGATGAACAAAAAAGAAAAGGACACTGACCAGTGCCTGACTCGCTTCCGTGTTGCTCTCTATTGTTTACTTCCTTGAATTCTGTCGCACTTGTGATATCAACGTGATCCTAGCGTGGTGACATCACCAGACGCAGAGCGGAGGCCACGCATGCCAATTGTTAGCGGGTCGACGCAGGTTTTTAAAACGCGGGTCTATTTTTAGTGGAAAAGTAGCTATATTTTGAGAGAATACGATAATTTTACATACCTGATTTGATGTTGCACAGGACCATGGGCCTCAGTAAAACATGAATGTGGTCTGTGGTCTTATTGGTCATTGCAGTGTGACTTTAAATAAGATAACAGCACCGTTAGTAATGTTCCGACAGTGCGTAGTGCATAGTTCTCAGGTCAACTGGACTGGATTGATAAACTTGTTTACATTTTGTGTTGCCATGCTACATCACTCACGCTACGTCATTCGTGCTACGTCGTGTGTTGATTGGCTGAAAAGAGGCACATGGGACCAGCGCAACATCAGGCGCTGTGCAGGCTGTTTGTTAATAGGATAGGAAGGGGTAAAATTACTGTACATTATGGAATTATTAATCATACATCGTACAGACTGAAATTATTGTACAAATACTATAATTATCATACGTCTGGCAACTCTGTACCTAACTGGACTCAACTGCTAAACATCTTTCTACGACCCACCCCTATTCTACTTCTCATTGGCTGGTGATATTGAGAGGAAAAAAAAAATGTCCTCCTCACTCCACTGATATACAAGTCCTATTTTTTTTTCTCAGAGCCAAACGCTTCACGTGTGTGCTGTCTCCAGAGGCCTAATTGACTATGGCTATCATCAGTATCAGTGACACACACACCTAAAAACAACAACAAAAAAAACTCTTCAGATTGAGACGATTCAGGTGGATGGCCAATTTTGAGTTCAAAACGGCAAATTTCACCAAAAGGCAACTAATTTGCAGGTATGAATACAAAAAACAACCAAAAGCTCCAGAATAAAAGTAATGTAATTCAACATAATCGAGTCACTGACAAAAAATATCTCCAAGTAAAATGCCTCCAGAATAAAAGCATTGAAACTTTTTCACATCTGAGCCAGTAATAAAAAAAAATTAAGTCAAAATACTGGTTGGATGCAGTTTCCAAGTCTTTCCAAGTTGACCCAAGTCTTGGGTCAAAACTTGAAATTCTTAGAATTTATCAGAGAATGAGTTTTACTCAAAAATGTATGTAATGTTTATCTCAGATCTACTTCAAAATATTGTCTGCATATTAAAATATATTCAATTTACAGGTTTTTTCTAGCAGAGGATTTATAAATCTATTGTAAAAATGTACATAAACCAGTATATATATGTGTAATAAAGCTATAACATACATTGAAAACATCAGTGAACTGATAGTTTTGTCTATTATTTTACAATTAATCCTGTTAAAGTACGTAAGATTTCGCCCATTTAACCTCAGAAGCAGATTATTTCCAAAAAAATTGTAGATCAGTGTAAGCATGGCATACCAAAAAACAAAACCAAGCATACACATCTTAAGTATTGAAACACTGGTCAAAGGTTGTGCCCACGTATCATAAAATAAAGACAGATCATATTTAAGATCCGTCCACAGTGGAAAAACAATTCTTAAAGTCTGTAGGGGCAGCCATGGCTGAGATGGCTAAGCAGTCGGCTGGAGAGTCGGCTAGGGACCAAAGGGTCACCAGTTCGATTACCTGGACTGGCAAAGAGATGTTGGCTGATATGCCCTTGAGCAAGGCACTTAACCCCCCCATTTGCTCCCCGGGCACCTGACACGGCAGCCCACTGCTCCTTAGCATGCAGTATGTGTGTGTAATGTAACATCTAGGATGGGTTAAATGTAGAGGAAAAATATCAGTTAAACCTGACAATAAAGATTCTTCTACTACTGAGTTTGTATTGTGTGAAGGCGCTCAACATCTATTATCACATAATCATTTCACATCTCTGTATGCACCAAGGACTGTAAACACTGTTAATTTAAAGTGAGTCTTAGGCGACTGTATTTCTGTAAACTCTGACACTGCAAGGTGTCAGAGTTTACAGGTGGTTAAATCAGAAAACTATGCAGTGACATTATTATGGTTGCAAGTGGCTTTGATTGCTACAGGAGCTTTCTAACATTAACTATGTTCATTTTATTTATCACCTGAAGCCCAAACTCCCTCTATATCTTTCTCCATTTAGGCTATAAAACAAATGTTAACTCTAATTTTCCATCCTTATCAGGGCATGTACTCTGAAAAGTCTTGCAAAAATGATTTAGACTGTATACATCTTTTCATATAAAAAATCCATTAACTCATTCTGTGCACATGTTAGAGGGCAAAGGAGCCAGGACTGATGTACATATCTCTATTTATAGCCGTTTTATTAATGTTGTAGTCCTTGGTTGTACAATGTAGTACTGGTAGTTTTTGCCAGCAATGACAGAGGTTTTTAGAGTATGATGCTTTGTGTTCTGCAGGGGAATTTCACCTGATAAATCCAAATGCCCAATTGTTGTGTGGTACAGGAGCACAGTTTTCAGGTGCTGGGGGTCAGGAACAGAGTGCACACATTCTTCTAACGCAGATGGGACAGCGCTCAGCATGGATGCAGTCTAAAGCAAGAAAAAAACAACAAAAGTTAAAAATTGACTCCCACTCAATGGTCTTCAAAAACTGAGCTACTGTCTTCTGGCCCAGTAAAGCAGAGATGAACAGGCTCTAATGTGCGACAGACTATTCAAACAAAAGGCCATCAAGTTTTTTCATGTTGATTCATGAATCAGCTTGGCTGGCAAACATAAAGTTAAAAGGTAGACTGATTTCAGTACCTGTTGAATGTCTGGTACTGGAAGAAGCTTCTCCAGTCTGGATAAGAAATCCATCATTAGCACCTGTAGAGCGCCATCATATTCAGGTCCAAAATCAGTAGGAAAAACATCCTAGAAGAAATGACATCAACTGAATGTTCAACAATTTTCATGTTGAATATCAATATAAAAGTTGCAAATACAATCCTTTCAAACCTCAAAATTTGCATTTGAAATTCCTACAAAATTGTGACAAACCTGGAAAAACTTTTCTTTCTCTTCAGGATCTTTTAACAACAACTCAATTTGATCCACAAAGTTGGATTCTGGGAACTCAACCTCTGCAAAACATGGCTAGAAACAAATAGGATAAAGGTTAAGCATAAATAAAAGGATTTGATGGAAAACATGACTACACTGTTGACCTGCATACCAGTTTTCGAAAAGCTAACCTGTGCTGCCCAAGTAGATACAAGATGTTTGATCCGCTCCAGGTGCATCTCAATAGATTCCATGTCTGTTATCTGGTCAGCTCGACACAATTCAAGGACCACCTGCCACACAAAGATTTCTCTTGAAGGCAAGCACAACTTTTAAGTAAACCTCCTACAAATGGTTGTCACCAACAGTAAACAGCACTGGGACATCTGTGTTATTTTTGGATGACATGCAATATAAATAAATACGATGTTAACTTTATCTAAGCAACATAAATAAATGAACCTTTCATTACGCATGACAAAAATGATGATTATACACATACCCAAATGAACACCCACATTTCCCCCAAAACAATTTTTACACTCAAAAATACAAACAGCAGCCTTACTCGTGCTCGAAGACCTAACAGGAGTTGAGCTTTGTGGTCTGCATTTAAAAGCTCAGGCACAGTTTCTGTAACCGTGCTGATGAACTCCTCCACCATCCCATAGTCCTGCACGTCTCCCTGCTGGACGACCTGCCACATCGCCGCAGACACAAGGCGCAATGGAGGAATGAAGAGGCGAAGAGATGGCAGCAGAAGGGGTGTATCTGGAACATATATAACACATAGCTGTAAAAACAGCAGCAAAAAGCCTCTCTCGTTATGTACACACGCATACATTAAAGCCCTGATTGGTGCTCCTATATTCATAAACTCATCCCTGTTATGTACTTGTATTAATCAATGTAAAATCTGTCAATAAGCAATTATTTTATTTCTGATATATTATATCAGAATAACTTAATATTCCCAATCACTAATCAACCCACTCAAAGCACTGTCAGTCTTGATTTTTGAGGTATTTATGTGATGCTCCATCCACCTGTTTCTATCTGACTCCAGTTGCCTTCACGGACTGGCAAGCATGTCGTAATTATTGAGATCACAGTACTTAAAAGCCACAGAAAGCGCTAAATAACGCTGTAATACTCCTGACTTTAGATGTTTTACAAGAACTGCCAGTCGCGATAGTGTAGCTATATCCTGTGATGGCGTTGCCTTACGTATGTTTTATGCTATTAAAAGTATGCACCGTTTCAGTTTTAATTGCGTCGGGCTTTCTGGGACTCATAGCCTGGTTCGTTTGTTTTTAGCAACAACATTGCCAATTTCATTTCAGTTAAAGCACCTGAAGATAGCATCTGTCTGTTTCTACAGCGACATAATCACTTCATCTGATAAGTGGCCAATTCAACCACTATGCAAAGTAAGATGTCACAACCGGTTATGTTTGAATACTACCGTTGGATACGATATCAGGACTCCTCGGTGGCTAATTTTCCAATGCTATGCTCGGAATGCTACCTACCGGTCCCACACCAACTAACTATGGATGTAACGCTACATAAGGCTACCGCCATCTCAGAGCGGGGTACGCCATGTTCAAAATCGGACGCACACAAAGCTAAAGGAAACTTGATAACTCACAACAGATGGCACATGATTCACTTGTTATGGACTTACCGGTTTCAACACGTTGTGGGCTCTCCATTTTGACTTGAAAAATATTTAATTTGACACGTAAATCCACTCGGGGTTGTTATGAGTCGATGTCCGCCCGACCCTGCGGTGCTAGTTGGCGGGGAAGAAGGGCGGCTTGATATGCTGCTTGGTGTGCGCAGGCGTACTGAACGAGATTCGATTGCTGGTTTTATCGGATAGTCACATCAAGTGTACACTTAAATGTAATCACACCGGAGCCAGTCTTTTTTACATAACTGCACTGTGGACTAAGCCCCGAAATAATAATTTCCACCACTCCAAACAATTTTAAGATCCTTTACCACGGAAACAGATTCTTCTTCTATAACAAAACATGTGTCAAACAGTAAAGTTGTTTGGTAATTACCGCCATCTAGAGGCCATTTGAGGTAAACACAAGCATTTGCTGTCCCTTCAATACATTTTCCCTGTTTTGCTTTTCCATTGTCTAATAAGGTTAAGGAAGAGGAAATGTGGAAAAGTTATTTTATGTTTAAATTCAACAGAAAAGCTCCATCTGTAGTTTAGTACTATCATTAATTTACCTATATTAATTTGTCAGAAGCTTTTGTCTAAAGTAAATGTAAAATTTCCACCTGTTGCAAGGTTGCAAATTTCCCAAACTTAAGCTATTTTCTGTTCAATTCTGGTGTTGTAGTTGCCTTGTTTCATGCAAGGTTGGATGGATATTGTTGTAAAGTTGTATTGGTGGGGTTTTTTTTTTTCATTTTGCTGTAATTTTACTGTTGTCCATAAAGTTGGAATAATTGTTTTTAGAAAAAAAAATTCTACTATTTTATTCCAATTTATACACATTACTAAACACCATCAACCAGGAATAATGGATTACATACTGACTCCCAGTTACACTTTATCTATGACGAATACATCACAGTGTTGCAGTCATTTCATGAGCAAAGGTAAATGCATTTTATTTTAACTTTATGGGCCAAATTGTAATGACTTGTAGAAAAGATGGACAGGAGGAAAAATTAGAAATACACAAAACATGTAAGCCAAGACTAAATTAACTTATTAACTGACTTAATAATTTAAGGTATCTTCCTGAACTGAAAACTTACTTTTCAAGAAGAAAATGTTCTGTTTTTGCAGTATGAATAAATCCTTCATATGATGATCGCTAATACTTTTATATTTTTAAATAGTTGAAGATATCTGAATTTGTGTAGTGACACAGATGTAATGCTTTCACACTGAAATGGTTATTATTTGCTATTTGCAGTTACCTCAATCAATGCAGTGTGGAGAATCTCACAACATGGAATCAGAGCCAAATCCTTCTCCAGACTTTTTATGACCTTGTATTTCTTCATCAGTCTAACTGCAGACAGTCCATTGGCTTTTGTGAGGGAGCTGTCATGACTTTTAGTACCTTGAGTCATTTGTTCGATAGATGTAAAGGGATCAATAAAACACCCTGGTGCTGGGCTCCAGCCAGATTTGTCACATTTTCATTCCAAGGATGCTGCAGTGTCCTTGTAAAAGAAAATAATTACCCCGAAACTGAATATTCTATGTTTCTTTTGTTTTACACTTATGTTGTTGTATTAGGTTAATACATTAAGTTGTTTGAAAAAAAACAAAAAAAAACAAAACAAGTTTTATCAAAGAAGTTGTTGTTGTTGTTATATAGTTTTCTTACAAGAACAAGAATGCAAGAAAAATGCCAACAATTGATTATTAAGCCATATCACAAGCTGAAAGCATGTATCATAAAATATGATCAATGTATCTAATGGAATTTATCACTTTTTTTTTTTAATCAATGATTACCATAATTCATCTTGACCTTGAGGCATTTGGCTTCTCCTGTTCATAATATAAAAAGCACTATTCACTTATTTATAGTGTACTGACGTATATTAAATGTAGTTGCAAATACCTCCTTTTAGCTGTTGAAATGTTCAATATTACCACTGTATGTTTGACAATTTTTAAGTGGTTGTTAAAGTTAACTTTAGTCAACTCTCAAACTAGAGAAAGAACAAAAACACTGACATGATGCACAAAATCTTACAAGAACAAAACAAAAACTGACCTTCATGGTTTAAACTGTGGTCGTTTATTAGCTGTCCACAAAAGCATGTCATGGAACAACAGAACTGCAGCACGAGTGTAACATTCCTTGTTGTTGTTAGACTCAACCACACCCCTGCTCCTCACACCATGTATAATTTATATCTCATATATATATATATATATCTATATATATATGTATATATATTTTGTACAAGGAAAAAAATAGCAAAAGTTACCCCCTTGGATTTGAAATTTAGTCATTATCCCATGCATGTTTCCACTGCATCTAGGTAGAAGAAATGTTTCTTACCAGGAACAAATATGCAGGCAAATAAATGCTCAGACAAAGTAAGGGGAGAGTCTTGTTAGACAAAGCTGGTGTACAGAGCACATTCTCAACAACATTAAACAAGAAGAGCCATGCGAACCAACATTTACTCTACATTTACTCGTATGCTTTGACCCAGTTTAGAATCAAAAGCGGCAGTTAAGGGGAAAGCTAAACAGTGTCTTTTTCTAATGGCATAACATTAGGACTAGTAAAAAAGACAAGCTTGAAGTCTTTTGATGGATCACAATAAGACTTCAAGTCAAGCTCACGCTTAACATACTAATGCTCATGACGGCAAGGCTACAGTAACACTGGCACAAAAAGTGCTTGACATCATTATGAACCTCTTTACCCCTATGAAGAGAAAAGGGTTTGACTCGTTAGTTACATTGCACAGTTAAATAGCAGGTGTTTCAATTCATATATGGGCAGGTGTAAGGACTCAGTCCAAAGCCAAATAAATATATTGCAAAGAATAATAATCTCAACCAGACTTAGGCTTCATAACTTTTAAAAACTTTATGATAGCTTTTGAAAAGAGTGATATACAATGGAAATTAAACTATACTATTGGATGTGATGAAAATATAAACATTATACTATGCTTTTCAGTCAGTCTTTTGTTTATGTATTTCATTTCACATTTATAGATTCTGTGGCATGTTACCAATTATACTACTCAAAGTGATACACTCATATGGAAATATTGCTAAAACTTTAACACATCTTTTTATATAACCTTTTTCACTTTTGTAAAACAAAATATCTGTGGAATGTAAAATAAAATATATAGTGCTATGTATGTAGATAAGAAAATAATAATATATTTCCTTTTCTGTAACTATTTACAGAACTGAAAACCAACTCTTATATGCCTATAGACTTTCTCTTTAAGTGTTTTTGGCCCAAGATATATATCTATGTAATTTTGAGTGTGCTACAACATTATTTGTACTGTTATAAGATTAGTCTCTCATCTGAAGGACAACCACCACAAAATATGAGGACACTTTCAAGACATTTGCATCGTAAACCACTGGAAAACAGAGGGAAACATCCTTTTTTGGTTTGTTGCTGAACTGGCGACATTGCACATTTTGTAAATCATAATCTTGCTGCAGTGATACATTCATATTAAGTTGCATGATTTCTTTTTAAATTGCGATGTACTGTGTGTGTGTGGTAGGTGATTAGAAGTCAAACTGGCCTTAGTTCGCTGTGTTTTTCTTCAACTCATTTATACAGCATTTCTGATCATTCGGAATATTTGGTCCTTTTAAAACTGAAAGAGGTGAAAGAGTGGAGGCGCAGACTAAAATGGAAAGTGTTTCTAAAACCCTGGTAGTTTGGAATGCATCAGAAAGAGCTAAAATAATTTGTAGGGAAAAAATAATTTGACCGGACTTCAACAGGTTTCAGAGCAATTAACACCCTACTCAGCCCTACCAATCTACACAAAAAGCACATCTAAAGCAAAACAGGGGATTTATATGAACACATAAAACATGCAACTTTGCATAAACAGAGACATACAACTAGAACAAACTGTTCAGGGAGCACATTCAATGAGACTGTTGTTGTCAGCCAAGCGAGTGTAGGAGAATACTGTACATCAGCTTACAAAAAGGAACGACCAGCACAATGACTTTCAGGATGTATTTACACTTTGCTTTAAATATCTCAAAGAGTCCCTGCTATCGAAATCCATCTTCAAGCCTGCTGAGTCTGTTTTGCAGTGGGTAGAAAGTTGATAAGCAGCGTTTTCCTTACTTCCCTTTGTCAAAGTTGTCCGTGAAGTAAGCTCTGCATAAAAAGCAAGATTGGGGCAGCTCAGTTGAGGAGGTGTCATGCAAAAGTAGACAGTGTTCATGGAGTCAGTTTCCTAGTTGGACAACCATGTTTCAAACATATGTAAGCATAGATTTCACTGAGTGGACCGTCTTCAGTTTCATCAGCACTGCATTGTTGGCCAGTGTCGGTGGAAGTTCTTGTGATCAGTTTGGCCTTTGCACACAGTGGATTACACAGTGAAACGTATCCAACATGGATGTGACAGAACAAAAATACGAGTAAGTTCAGTCCAACTAAAGTCTGTCTGCTGGCATTGCTACTACTCACTCTTATTGTTACTTTTATTAATTGTATAGTAGGATAATATTTTGGCATGTGTCAGACTTTATATTGTAGGTGACTGAAATGGCATCCACTTCCATAAAGTGGTGTTATTTGTAAACCAAAGTCTCATATTAGCAATGACATAAAAAGCTGCTTTTATTGACTTAAAATTCTAACCTACCTTTTTAAGCAAAAAAGATGTACAGTATGTATTTCATGCATGATTCCTATATGAAATACAATATAAAGTCCAAGTGATACTGTTGATTGAACCTAGTCCTTTTTTACAGTTTCACTTACTGTGAGAGGTGTGAAATGGTCAGTGGGAGCCAACAGACATCAGAGGTCGAGCCTCTGACAAGGGGAGAAAGTTCTCTCTCTGATTTTGTCATGTATGTCAACATTAATGTCCCCTCAGGGACCTGCAACAGGCAGAATTAAAGGGAATCCCTGACATAACGACATCCAACAACTCCCCTTCAGCAGTAGGGCAGGACAGGTGGACAGGCTGTAGAGCAGGACATTGGATGTTACATGTGGTGTTACATGGATGCTGTGGCTGGATCTGTGGACTCTGGAAAAGACAACATCACACCACAGAGCCCTTGGAGGTGGACAGATGAATGGAGTGGATGCGTGTGGCCAGAGTTTTCTCCAGATCGTGAAGGATGTCGGAGCAGATGCCGGGGCTGGATGCTGGACTCTCAGCAGGGAGAGGTTCATACAACAGCTGCTTGAAGGACTCCAGTTCAATCAGCAGCACCATGTTCTTCAGGAAATAACCTTCGATGAAAGCTGTTAGCTCTGTAGCACCAAGGAACTGCACCGTAAAGACAAGGACAAAGAGGAAATGTAAACTTTTTGAGAGAACTTTGGGTCATTAAAGTTACAGAGTGTGCTTTTGATGAAATGTTTCTGACACATCTGCCTAAAGGCTTTATTGGTTTCTTCCCTAACATGACAAACATGTAAACTAGACTAGTGGTAGTTTATTGAACAAACACCTGCTTATGAAACTTATTGTTGCTGTCGACAATGTAAGTTGGAGGGAAAGGTATCTGAAGCAGGGACTTTTTGACAAGATTGAATTTTTTATAATTCTGTCAATCTGGGGCCAATATTTTGAGGGTCGACAGAAGTTTGCTGGACAAATGATTGACAGAATTCACCATGGGATGTCATTTTCAAATCTCCTTTTAAAGACTGATACTTGAATTCTTATGGTTACTCTATATAGTTATTGGGGGCAGCCGTGGCTCAGGATTTAGAGGAGGTTGTCCAATAACCAGAATGTTGGTGGTTCGGTTCCCACTCAGTCCTAGTCATGTGCTGTTGTTTCCTTGGGTAAGACACTTCACCCACCTTACCTCCAGTGCAGCTACTCACACTGGTGTATGTGGTCAGAGGGGCTGTAGGCACGAATTAGCAGCCACACTTCTGTCAGTGTGTCCCAGGGCAGCAAATGTAGTTTACCATCATCAAACTATGAATGTGTGAGTGAATGAATAGTGGATCCATTATATGCGCTTTGAGTATGCCTTAATAGAAAAGTGCTATATAAATCTAATCTACTATTATTATTATTATTATTGTTCTGTTAAGTAATTGTTCATTGTCAGTTCTTAAAGTTTTGTATTAAATGTAATTTAATTATGCAATAAAAATAAGTATTATTTTAATTATCAATAAGGGAAACAGGGGCATCTTTAAACTAAAATTCTGTTTTAATAACAAAAACAAAAAAATCCAACAACTGTTTTTAGTTTCAAATTTATACATCTCAAAATAAAGACAAAATGTGGTTACTTTTGTGATATGATCTTTTGTCCAGATTGTTGCCCTGTATCAACAAGTGGTTTTCACTCATACAGTGGATCCAAAGCATCTGCTAATCTATCAACTCATATTTCCCCCAACGTTAATTAATTCAAGTAAAATGCAGTTTCTCATTAGTTATGACCCATTTGGTTGCTTAGAGGCTCCATAGTTAATGTGGAAACGTTCCCATTTTCTGTAACAATGATTCACTAACAAAACCCCTGTAGTTTCATAAATGACACTGGTCATAGAAGTGGTTCCTTTTATGTTTAGTTCATAATATATTTTACTGAAAATATCACTTTTTGTCCACTCATCTCTGTTTTCATATATTAGCCTTTGAATTTACCCTGGGCTTTTATGAACATCAACATTGTCAGAAAATAAAACATGATGAATTACTTGATTATCATTGAAAAATACAAAATGCAGAGGGCAACAAAATGATGGTGAATCACTTTGGAAAGGTTAAATGTAGAGGGAACATATTTGGAGGATGCCACAGATATATCCTTATGTGTTTAAGGGTTAACTTGGTCCATCTGGTGTTTGGGACTGGGTTGGTAGCAGATAAAACAAACCTGCTGGAAATGGGAATGGTGATGTTGAACCAAAGCTAACCCAAGGCTCTGTTATTTTTTATTAAAATACATGGAAAAGTTTGAAGGACTCTTTCCTCCAGTGCATGTCTGACCTTGGCATGTTTGTAGAGGTCCACACAGGTCTCAGTGGTGATGTTCTTGGAGCAGATGATCTCACAGTGTCTCTGAAGGGCCTCTAGTTGGAAGAATTTAGCTGCAGACAAAAGCTGCAGGAAACAGTACATCCACACAGAATGACACACAAGACTGGGATTAGAAATATTAATACTCTGCTGTTGCTCAGCAGGTTTTGCTTAAGTCTCTCCTTACCTCCATGACTTCAGTGTTCCGTATGTGCAAAGCCTCAGTGCCTCCAAAATACAGATACTGCATGACAAGCTGAAAATCAGAACAGTACAGCATAAATGTACAATTGGCTGAAAGAATAAGTGAAAAAATATTTGTTTTGGTGGACAATGTTGATTATGCCATTTTAACAAAAATAAATAAATAAATAAATAAAAATAAGCAAAAAAAAACCATGGTGGAGTTCTTACATGAAATATACTGTACTTGACGTGGCTGATCTCAATACAGGTGTTCTCTGCTGCAGGTCGATTTTGGAGCAAAGACTTGAACCTACACAACAAAAGAAAAACACAATAATGACCACTCATATTTGGTTCTCTCATCTTATAGAAATACAATACTTCATTACTTCATTAAAACTGTTGTATACCTGGGTGAAGCTGTAAACAGCAAAACTTTGTGTGCATAAAATGGTTTCCCCTCCACCAGGAAAGTAACATCAGACATCTCCTTGTTATTAAGGAAGTGAGGGTCTGAAAAAGAAAAAAAAAAACAAAAAAAACATGACAGTGATATTGTACACAGCCAAATGATGTGCCGTCACTCATGTCTCTAAATACTATGGATGCAGGAGCAACCGGCAAAAGATTCAGTTAATGTGAACATTACTTAACTCTAAGGGCAATTCATCACTCAACAATGAGAACATCATATCAATTATTATTGATAATAACTGATAATTATCAGAAATTCCCATTTCATTACTATTCAAAAACAATTTGATATTCTGTCCTTAAATTTACTGATTAATGGATCTGTTGTAAAGCATTAAATCACTTACATTTGTCATTTCATTAAAAGTCTGTTATTATATCAAACACAAGATGGTGCTGCAGAACAGTGGGAATGTTTTACTGACTCCTCGAGTTATAATTAGTAGTATACCTTAGACAAACAAAAGTATCAGCAGGAAAACATTTAATTTACCATGAGAAGATGGCAGTGGTGATTTTCTAGTTTGGTTTATTTGTAGTCTGATTTGAAAATATATTCTACTTGTGTGGAAAATGGAATTGTTTTATTAACTAAACATTACAATGATCTTAGTCATATTCCATAAACAGAAAAAACACAACATGTTGTATTTAATTATTTAATGTAAATGAATGTGTGATTTGCTGTTTCATAATTTCAAACTATTACATATGACATTTTTATAAGAAAACATTGCCATTCTTCTATTATAAACCACCAAATGATTAACTGCAAAAGTCATTTAGCTAACATTTGTGAGGAAACATTTGCAGCACTAATAAAAAGATTACAGCTCCACTTGCATAAAAAACTCATAAACTGGAAATGTGAGGAGAAAAAGGTAAATTATGTCATTCTGACTGGCAAGTAATTTCTGAGCTCATCAAAATCTTCCAAAAAATGAAAAAAACATTACCTCACAACAACCCCTGTTACCTCTCTCATCACTCACCACATAACTTAAGGCAGAATGTACCAGAAAATGTTAAAGAGTCACCATTTTTATCTCCCTTACCTAAGCGTGAGGTCTGTTTCTTCTTCATCTCTGTCAGCTTAGGGATGGGAAAGGGCCCATAGCACTGAGTGAAAATGACTGACAGCTGTTGGCTTATCACCTCATTCTGCAAAAACATAAACAGTGAAATTGAGCACAGATGTAAGACAGAGAAAGTTTTTACAGATTAGTGTTTTGTGCCCCCTGTTTTCCATGAGCTATCTGGGATAGCATTTTATGCAAATGTATGATAATATGATTTGGAGTGCTACTAAATATATGCAAATAGGAGAGTAAATGTCATTGTAGCATATGAGTGCAGGGCAGTTTTCCTGGCATAAAAAAGTCTTACATTGTCTGATGTCTCTCTAACAAGCATTTTGTTTACATCCATATGAAAATCCAACATGAAAGAAAAGCTCTGCAACCTTGCTGGCTCGAAGGATCTGGAACATGAGCGGAAGGCCGTGTGTGATCAGCTCCTCCGTGTACTCCTCCTCCTGGATGCAGCTGAAGTCTTTGAGTAGGCCCTGGATCAGCGGCCGGCGGTGCTGGATGAAACAGGTACGCAGGGACTCCAGCCAGGTATGCAGGGTCCAGGGAACGCCTGGGAACACCACCACATGGACTGTGAATACACTTGTGCAGAGATTAGAGAGTTCTACTCCGAGTCAGTTTCAAGGACGTCAGAACCGACCATGTCTCCATCACGTTATGATGTCAGTGTGAGTTGAAGGGCGATTTCATGGTGGTGTTGGATTAGTGGAAGGACTGGCAGGATTTTAAAGGCAGCACTTTAATGTAATTAAAAATCTCAGTAAAGCCATGATGGAATATATACAGGATATGCATAAAATTTGCATTAATATTTTTTTTACTTTAGCATGACATTTTTGATAACTGATCAATCATCAAAGTCAATTTTAAAGCCACAATCATGGTTTCAGGTTGCTAAATATATGGTTTTCCTGTTATCCCGTTTCCTTGAAATATATATTTGGCTGAATGGTAGTCTAACAAAACAAACACTACACAGAGGATACCTTGATTTTTTAACTCAAGGTCTGCAGAATATTTTACTTAGTGGGTCAATATATATTTGAGGGACTTTTTGAGTTCTCTTTCCAGGGTAACATTGTTGACAGCTATACTTGACATTTTTGTTGTTTTCATTCCTAAAATCAACATATATCAAAATCAACATATATCTCTATAAATATATATATTGGTGGCTGGGTAACTCATGGTTTACACCACTGACTTTGGTGTGGAAGGTTCCCAGTTCAAATCCCAGGTGGGCCTCTGAGCAAGGCTCTTTACGCTATGTGCTCATACCTCGAAATGAGCGATACAATAAACAATAGAGTCATACCGGCTCAGACAGGTCAACAAGGCTAGCGATGCAGGGTAGAATCGCCTTTAGTCGGCTCGGCTCCAATGGACATGCAATGGAAACGCCAGATGCGGGTCAGCCCGTCAGTTTATGTAACAACGTAGAGCGTTGAGTGATGCGTCATAACATGGCGCCATTCATGTCTTATATCACATGCCACAACAAAGCTCTGCTTGCATTAGAATCAAGACTGGATTGAGAAACATGTCACAGCATTGGCAAGATAACGAGATTCGTGAACGACCATTTTGAGGGACAAAAAAAAAAAGGACACTGACCAGCGTCTGACTCGCTTCCGTGTTGCTCTGTATTGTTTACTTCCTTAAATTCTGTCGCACTTGTGATATCATCATCAATGCAATCCCAGTGTGGTGATGTCACCAGACACATGGCGGGGGAAGCGGAGGCCACGCAGCTTGCCAGCGAGGGGACAAACTCGGCTTTTTTTGGTCAATGGAGAAAGGCCAAATGTCAATTGTTCGCGGGTCGACATGGGTTTTAAAAATGCGGGTCGACCTGCTAATTTTAGTGGAAAAGTGGCATAAGAAACAACTGTGAGCTCAGTGCTCTAATATCCGGAATAAAAAGTTGATATTGAAACTAGAGATTGATGAGGTACAGCGTTGTACACGGTACAAAGATGCTATGGCTAGGGAGAGCCAGGATGACAGGTCAGCTTGGGGGTGGTTTCACCATCACCCCCAAATATCGAGATTAGGTATCAAGCCCCAAAGACAGACAGACTAAATACAAGAGCAGCTGACCTGAGAGAGAGAATCATGAAGTCCTGGGGGAACTCAACTACCTCCTGCTTGCCAAGGCTAAACAACAAAGTA
>JAPTGZ010000005.1:23713690-23724523 GCA_029814645.1 Fowleria isostigma | reverse complement strand
GGCATTTGAGACTTCCCCGGTGAAGGTACAATCTTCTTGGCACTACCCAGGGACCCATGACACTCAGAAAAACGCAATATAATGAAAATATTGTAAACATGTTTGCCCGGGTGAAAATCACCCGGCGATAGTGTTCTAGGGTTAAGGCACTTTAAGGGTTTACCTTAGTGACTTCCATCAATAACTCTATTATGTCAGTTCTAATATAATCTTAAAGGACTTTTCTGTATAACCTCGGTATCTTAATAATACAGATCATGCTGTAAACTGAGTAGAGCTAGATCCTCAGAAATAAAAAAAATTCACAAAGAATCGGGCTGGTGTGCCTTTTTGCATGATTAAAATCTGTGTCTTAACTTTCCATTTTTCAGTGTGTATTTGCTTGGAGGCTGTTGTTCTTTTATGTTGTGTGGAGGATAAAAACAACAATGCTAACATTGGAAAGGGAAGAGAATGCTGACTGAAATAGTGGGCAAACAGAAGCCTAGTCCAACAGACTATTTCCTGTTAGTCAGACTGTGAAGTGGATGATCACTGACAGGAAAAAGGCCCTACATTAGTCTCAACATACTGCGTTAATTCCACATTGAGCACAGTCAGCTTTTCAGCTCTGATGACAATTACAATATCCTCACGTGTGGTAGTGTAGTCTCCTCTACTTTTACACGTCTGGAGATTAAAAAGAGTTAAGATTTTTTGAGTTGAAAAAGGATGGAGATACTGACATTAAAAGCTGTTAATTCACGAGCGAAGAGTCTGATGCAGGAGTAACAGATGCCCATCTTTGGGACAAATGGAGGAGTAATGAAAACAGTGCAATCACAGCATGAAGATGCATCACTACACCATCTGCTTTAGTAAGGAGGGACTGTGTTGGAGAAGCCAAGCTCAAGATTACGTCACATCCTGTTTTTGCATGTGTTTGATCACTGAGCACATGTTGGTGGGAGGAACACTGAAGCTGTACAGTAACAGTGTATCATCGTCCATGTAAGAGACTTTAATCATAAGAAATATTAACACATCTGTTTGAGACTAAACACAGTTCTGACCAATGAACCACATTTACACTGTCATCACAATATAAAAACGAAAGATAATTTTACATTTCTGTGAACTTTTACATAATTTTCTAAGGTTTCATTCAGCTGAAATCCCAGCGAACCTCAATTTGGTGTCAATTTGATGATGACTGAGAAATCAATTTACTTATCACATGCTCTATTGTCATTGCAACATTGAACCATACACTATCCAACTTCAGGCTCTATAGATAATGTTACATAACATTGTAGAATCATCCGCCACCTCTTGAGACAAACTGGTGTGTTTCTAAAATTGCAAGAATGTTTGTATATAGTGTATTAACTTATTTTTTTGTTATTTAAATATGCAATCTTTAAACCAGAAATGGTGGAAGGTAACAAAGTAAGCACTTGTTATGTAGTACTGCACTCTATGTAACTATCTCCATTTTATTTTATGCTTCTACAATTATGCTGCACAATTCAGAGTTAATTATTAGGCCTTTTTACTCCATTTGCCTGAGAACTTTTGTTGAAAGTTTTTCATCCTCTTCATGTCCAGTAAATGCACAAGTCTCAGAATAAGCTTGAGTGTTTATGAGGATGAAATTCTTTTATGGAATGAGTTTAAATAAGGATTTACCAGAAAATGCATTACAGCAAAGGTGTTTTTCTAAGCAAATGAAAAGATAACTTTTTAAATGAATGAGAACATGGTTCTCACAGGACAACAATGCTATAAACACATGGTGATTTTCTAGAATACAATGCATTATGTAAATTAAAGTTTACAACAGTATATAGAGCAGTTCAAATGAGTTCACCCTTAACCATGTACACTAGTAAAATCAACATAAATATAAATGCAGTCATAATATGAACCCAAACAACATCATATATAATAATAAAGCTATGACCAAAACCTCTTTACAGAAAAGGGACTGCTTTAACTACATTTTTCTGACAATATTTACATGTTAAGACAAACATTAACACTAACTGGATAGTAACATGGGGGCCATTGTCATTTATGACAAATTCCAGAACATGTATGATTTGTGAAATGTGCATTAGAAGCAAGAGGTAAAAAAAAAAAAAAAAAAATCCTGCATACAGACTTTACCTCCTGGTGCTGTGTGAGTAACCTCATTAATTCATAACACTGCCTGATGCAGTGTGAACCTTTTCATTGCAGGCTCATGACACTGCAGCATAATCTACATATAATTGATTGTCTTCATAATACTGCATTGTGTTGTTGGCTTGCCACTCCACTCCACTTCCTGACAGGCCTAAATGCCCTGAGTGCTAATGGGCTTTATCTCATGCAGCTGCAAGGAAATGATGTCAAGCTAAAGCCATAAGTGCCACTGAATAGGCAGCAGCGCTTATCTTAGCCGGCTGTCCGACAGGCAAAGCAAGATAGTGGCCTCTCATATACTGCATATACCTCTGTTAGAGGCAGATGGACCGGGACAGAGTGCGTAAATGGATCAATACTGTGGTAATGGATATATCTCAGCTGTACCATACCTCTGTATGCGTGTCTGCGTGCATGTGTGTGTGACTTGTTTTTCACCTGTGGCCGTGAGCTGCTGCCAGACTGTATGAGTTCATGTCTCCTAAAGGAGCTGAGGAGATGCCATTCCGACACATAGTCCCAATCATGGGGTCCGCCCCTCGTTCCAACAGCAAACTCACCAGCTCAAAGTTACCTACACATACAGCAGATCATTAAAGGTTTCATAAGGGCTCATAAACAGCTATATTTGTATTTAAGCTACTTCAATTAGATCGAATCATTGCTGCAGCAAGGTCAATTCTGCTGAGAACAAAAACAAGTCTTGCTAATCTACAGTATGCAGCACTGGGACAAACGATAGAGAACCAGAGCCTAGGGGTCATTATAACTTTTTTATACACTACATTGGAAGTCCAGTGAAGCACTTGAACAGTATCTAATAGATCATTAACAGCAAACTCATAAAATCATGCACTGCACCATTTGAAATGAACTGGAGGGTAACCTGTATTCACAGAAACAGGCGCTGCCTACTTGAGTTTTTATATCCTAGTAAAAGTTAATGTGACAGAAGAGTAAAATAAGCAAGAAAGAATTAGCCCAAAATCTGCATCAAATTATCTTGTGCTTGGAATTTCTTTCTCTTTTTGGTATTCATAAACAACATTCCCTGTACAATTGTTGCCCTTATTTCTTCTATATCATTTATTATTTAATGAGTAGGTTGTTAATAACACTCATTATCCGCTGCTATGTGTTTAAATGCACATTACCATGGCAACATGGCTGTCTACACCTAACTATGTCAATCTAGCAACAATGCTACTTTGACTCTCATGTAAAGAAATAAACAATGATAATGATACCACAGTAAACACTGATTATTACAGAAGGGAAGTCATGTGATTCATGTCAGTGATGTTGTCAACCACCTTATTCTGATGCAGAACTAATACATGCACAGATTTTTCTACAGCTGGCCACACAACTACAATATACAGTAACAAATCATCATCGACAGCGGTTAAAATTGAGCCCATTCTTGAATTTCAGATAATAATCTATAGTGATAAATTAATTTCACAAATATAGCAAGGTGACGCCTTCTGCTGAGCCAAGAATCATACACATCATGACTAATCTCTTCTATAATATATCATGGAGAATAAAAGTCGGGTCAGATATCTTGAGTAAATGTGTGTTTTTGATTACCCGCTGCAGCAGCCAGTTGCAGAGGTGTCTCTGTGTAGTTCTCAGCCCCATCCTGCAGGGCGCCCTCCACATTCGCTCTATTATCCAGCAATAACTGTGGCAAGGATGCAAGGAGGTACAGAGGGAGGATAGGGAAACAAACCAAGGGGAAAGTAGGGAGGAAGAAAACAGGCAAAGGACACAGTGTGTTACAGTCAGGCTTGGCCGGTGGAAACCTACACTACCTCATTTGGAGCTGTGGACATGAAATACATTCCTCACTACACCTCCTCATTAGATGTGGGTCCTGTCTGGGGGGTTTACTGTTGATGTTGACTTGGCTGAGTAGCAAAAAAAAAAACCTAAGTGTGGAGGAAGAATCATGTTTTCTTTTCTATCCTCAAAAATTGTGATTGCAGTTGTACACATCAAAAATTAAAGGTGACAGTGTTCTCGAGGTTTTCAGTTCTTACTACAGTATCAATTACAACGAAATAAATTTTCTATTAAAATGAACACTGAACAGTTTGTCATTCCTGAGAGGCTGTGTATCAGGCTGGTGAAGCTTGGTTCTGTTCAATTTGCCTGTAAATGTGTCTTCTGATCATAAATTGGGGTCTTGGTGACTCATCTATGCCTCTAAAGAGCACACATAATTAAAAACAAATGTAATCTGAAGAGTTGACTGAATACAAGTAAGTCAAGACTTCTTCAAACTGCTGTGATTACTGCACAGTCAGTAAGTCAAGCCAAGGAGTGCATCCACATTATTATTATGATGCACCATAATGATTACCATCATCAATATCATCCTTATTTTGTTGCAAAGGTTAGGGCAAGGGCCAAAGGTTATTGTTTACAGGTCATAAACGTCACTACCTGCACGACAGGGACGTGTCCATGTAACACTGCGAATGTGAGTGGCGTCCCCTGGCGCGTTTCAGGATAAACTGAGGGGTGCTTGTTTACTGTGCTTGGCACCTGGGAAGTCATAGGTGAAGTTCAGGGAGAGAGATACACAGCCATTAACATTCACAGCTCAGGGCAGGAAGATGTAAGGAAGGAGGAGTGAGAAGCGGTATGCAGGGGGAGAAGTGTAAGCAGAAGAGGGCAGGATGGCAGAGGAAGATTTTCCTCTTGAGTTTCACAGAAAAATCTTGAGCAGCTTGAATTCTACACCTCATTTCAATCCTCTTTTTTTTTTTTTTTTAAGTTTTATCTGGGCAAGGCTGTCTAACCACACTTGGTAATATCTGTCTAGCTCCATCTTTAAACAGCATTTTATTTCAAAGGAGAATGAAACCAGAGAGAAAACACAGCATTGGCAAAGACTACAAACACTGTCAAGACGGGTGGTGCTGACTCATGAACAAAGCAGTGATAGAATAAAGTTAAACAGACATGCAGCCCAGTGTTGTTTTGTGATTTTTAAAGAGGCTTTATCACAGAGTCAATTAGAGAAATTATTTGTAAGTGTTGCCTAGAGGACGCCTACTTTAAACAGACATTTAATATAATGTCACATTTCATTGGAGCTTTGATGCTACAGAACAGTGGGACTGTTAGTGTTTCTGTGTTTACAACAATGAATTATTAATTGCTTTATAATATCAGGGACTTTCCACTGTAACAGAGGGCATCACAGACTGTAATGTTTTTAATAGGCTCCAGAGAGGTATTTAACAAAAATGGTTTTAAGAGAATGTGCTTCCAGCGATGTGCAAAAGAATGACTAGGCCTAAAGGCTCAAGTTCATCCAAATAACAAACAAAAGGGCCTCATTTTCTGAGATGAAGGGGATTTTTAATCTCAGTGAGACTTTGCTGGTTAAATAAAGGTTATATAAATTTAAAAAAGGTGTCTTTAGCCAAGCAGATAATTTTCCCTAATAAAAAAAAATTAACTATTATGTTTTTTGTTTTTTGTTTTTTACCTCATTTATTGGTTTCAAATGACATGTGTTACCATCTCTATCAGTCTAATGTCATTACTTTTCAATATTATTGTATTTTATTTTATTTTTGCCTTTATTAATGCTAACTCATTTTTTAAATTTTCTGTTACGGTTTTTTTATGGTCAGTTGTTGGTCTTGATGTTATTTTCCATTTTGTTAGCTTTTTAATTCACTTGTTTGATTTAATATGTGTTTGTCTGGATTGTGTTTTTGTGTCCAACCTACATCATCCATAATGTTTTGGCTTCAACTTGTGTCTCTCATTTGTGCACCACACTGGCATTACATGTCTTATATTCACAGACAGTTTCTCTTGTGTGTTTGCTTGAGAATTAAAAAATCTTTTGACACTGCGGTGAGGGTATCATCTGCAGGGTAGCCAGAAGTGAGTCATTAAGTCATAATTAAGTAATTTAGCTCTCCTGATTTGATAATTTACCTAAACTAACAAATGACACATGATGTGTACAAGCATGCAAACCCATTTTTCATTTTCTTGCCAATACTGAGAAACCGTCCTTGAAGCAACCCAACAATATTTTATATTGCAAGCAGAGAGTTTGGCCTTGTAGTTCACAGGACATAGTCTCTCATTTTCTCATTTATATTTACTGAATGATCTAAACTGAGTCTGCTCATCGAATTAGGTTTTTTTTTTTTATTTGCGTGAAATGTAAATGAAAAATATTGGTAATACTTTGCTTATGAGTCAACACACCTGCACTAATAACAAGCACTAAATCAATGGGGCAGTCATAACAATGGAGTCACTGAGGTGAACTAGAGTGAAGCATTTTTATTTTTGCATATTCTTATTGCCAACTGAGATGTTGCACTTACATACACAAGACACACTGGCAAGCAAGATTTAAAACAATATAACTACACTGACTTTAAATAATCTTAATTCAACCCAGTAAATAACTACAATGGAGTTCATGCATCATCTTTATTCTGTGGTAGCAAGTTACACTAAGTGCACAAACTCTTACAGCAGTGATGCATTATTGATGTGGTATGAGGCAAACAGCTGCTGACTGTCTACAGTGCAAATTGTAATGAAGTAAGTGGTTGCACTGGGGGACTATTAGGACACTATTATTGTATATCAGAGTTGAGACAAACTATAGTTATTACTGTGCAGATGACACCTGCTTATTGTTTCTCAGTGCACTTCATGTAACGAGCTGCCAGAAATCATACTGACAGCAGGTGAGACAACAAAGACAGAGTGGAGAAAGAAAAACAAAAAGTGTGAACTGGTATGCACAATAAATCTGAATGAATGATTTGGATAAAAACAAAAAAGTGCAACTAGTGTGACATTGTTGACAGACTGAACACTGACCTCGCTGTTGATATCAGCCCCGGCGTCAAGCAGCATCTGGACCATGGCCTCATCACCGCGGACACAGGCATACATCAGAGGGGTCATTCCCTGCATGAAAGGAAAAGACTGGATTTTGCATTTCTTCATCTTCAAGTGGGCTCTGTGTGTGTGTGTTTCGGGCATCACACAACGTCTGGAAAGAGTGACTGCTGCAGTTTGGCATACTTATGTATTTTTGGTCAAGAAAGAGACCAGCGACATGTTGATAGGACCAATATTTTGGGAAATATTAGTAATTTTGGAATACAATAGCCTCCCAGTGGCCAATCACCTTGCTATGCCTAGAATCCCAGAATCATCACTGAAGTGTGTTACCTAACAACAGATCATGACAGCCAGGACATTCTTTGTCACAAGCTCACCCAGCTCACCATCCCAGCCTCCACCTGTCAGTGGATCACAAACTTCTTGACACACAGAAGTCAGCAAGTGAGGTTGGGGAAACTCACATCCAGGACCCATTCAACCAGCACAGGTGCTCCCCAGGAATGTGTGCTCTCCCCACTACTCTTCTCCCTCTACACAAATGACTGTACCTCAGGTGATCCATCTGTCAAACTCCTGACGTTTTCAGATGACACAGCAGTCATTGGCCTCATTCGACATGGCGACAAGTCTGCATACACGGGAAGTGGAACAGCTAGTTCTCTGGTGCAGTCAAAACAACTTAGAGCTGAACACGCTCAAAACTGTGGAGATGAGAGTGGACTTCAGGAGCAGCCCCCCTACATTGGTCCCCATCACAATCCATAACAACACTGCCACCACCATGAAAACCTTCAGGTTCCTGGGATCCACCATCGCCCAGGACCTAAACTGGACTCCAAACATAGACTCCATAATAAAAAAAAGCCCAGCAGAGGATGTACTTCCTGCATCAGCTAAGGAAGTACAATCTGCCCCAGGAGCTGCTGATCCAGTTCTACACCATCATAATCCAGTCTGTTCTCTGCACATCCGTCATCATCTGGTTTGGTTCAGCCACCAGACAGGACAGGAACAGACTGGAATGGACGATCAGGTCTGCAAAGAGGATCATTGGTCTTACCCTGCCCACCATTCAGTATCTGTACTCCTCCGGAGTCAGGACACAGGAAGGAAACGTCTCTGCAGACCCATCACACCCTGGACACAACCTATTTGAACTTCTTCCCTTCCATAGGTGATACAGAATACTGTACGCCAAAACATCCAGACACAAGAACAGTTTTTTCCCGCAGGCCATCACTATAATGAACAATAATTAAACATGCAGCACACACACATACACACAATAATATTATTCCTGCACCCTAAATAACTTGGACTACTGTTTGCACTATGTACATACTGTTAAAATAATATAAGTAAATAATATATACACAAATATATTTAATAGACCAATATCTGTACACATCTACCCAGTTATTTATATTCATATTTATTGTTACATACCATTCCCAACCCATTGTTGTCCTCGTCTCTACCTAAGTGCTTATTTATGTCAGGTTTATGTTTATGTGTGCTGTACAGTGTGACCAAAAAAAACCAAAGCTAATTCCTTGTGTGTGTTCACATACTTGGCCAGTAAAGCTGATTCTGATTCTGATTCTAATCATAGGGACACATTGCCATGGTGTCCAATTTCATGTACAGAAGCAGACATGCCAGCTGAGAGGCTATTCAACTAAAAATGCCAGTTGAATTTACCAAGAAAGTAAAGGAATGAACTATATCAGAGGATCTAGAACCCCTGGTCCCCCAAGGGGTCAACATGCTGGCAGTATTTAAGCTTGAAATGTGATGAATTGTATCAATATGCAGCCTCAAGACATGGTTCAGACAGAGATTTAAAGGAAATAAATAGTAATCTGACCCTTTTGGACTAAGGCTAAAACAGTCTGGTGGTAATTTTTTCCTCTGTTAATTAATTAATTAATGTGCTTATTCAGTTTTTGGTCTGTAGAATGTGAACAGTGGATCAGCCTCAGTCCTATAGAATGCACCCAGCACTCTAAGAATCTTAAAATCCTAGTTTGTCTCCATTGATTATGAAAATTTGCAGCAAGTACAAATCTGCTTCCAAATAATCTTACCTATCCAAACAGAATAAATACTAAAGGTGGGTTGGCCTTTTAACATTTTATATTTCCACATGCTACCATATGCACAGAGCACTCTTTTGAGCCTGATCCACCCATGTGCATTATGCTTCAAGCCGTAGATGGAAGCTGCAACATGTAAGTCTTAGTACACGATGACGTGGAACAGAAACATAACAAAAGTACTTTATTCTGCAGCAGTCAGAATGATCTTCCTGGTTTTCAGCTTCTAGACTAAAGCAAAGTGTATTTTAAAGACTTCTGAATGAGGTTCCATAAAACTTCAATCATATGTCTGTTCTGGGTCATTATGTTTAGCAAAAGCCTTTTATGACTCATTCATATCACACCAAAGCGCGTTATGTTTAAGACTGAAATCTCTTTGTGGTGATTCATTCTTAAATATTTTCTGGACACCGATCTACTTAATCAGCAGACAGCTAAAAGGGCGATAGACGCCGGACCATCACAGTCTTTATGATGAGTTCAAATGCCCCTTGGCCTTAATGACAGACTTTTATCACATATGTAATGTTGTCTGGTCCCTTGTACCATGTAACACATTTTACAAGGAAATAAAACCCTGGCTGTATTTCACCTGGGGCTGTTATTTATGTGACAAATGAAGAAGAAACCATAAACAAGGAACTGTAAATACAAAAACATCATCTGAATCAATCTAATATGTATGTCTTATCAAATACATTTTGGACAAATACAAATCATCCATATCTGGAGAATTTTAGAGTATACTAGAGGAGACTTGCCAAGGTTATCTTAATTGCATTCAACCAGGCACAACTTTCCAGCCTGAGAAAATCAAATTGCACTATTAGCTCCCATTTAACAGTGCAAGGAATAACCAATATTTCCACTGAGTGTGGGAGGTAGAAAATCCCAAATGACATTAACACTTGCATTCACTGAGACTGAGATATTGACCGTATTGTTAAACCCAACCCACCAAAGCCCAGTGGAGGTGAAGTGTGAAAAAAACAACAGATGAATCCCATTTGAAATAATGTGAATCTTATAGGTTTCTGTAGTGGCATTACAATTTAGCACATTATTACTCAAAGGGAGCAGCCTGTGCTCAGCATGTGTGTGAATTTAGAGTGTTTGCCAGGTGAAACTTGTTAGATTTTCACAATTCATTGTGTGTTGTGTACTGTACAACGATCCTCCATTTCTGTGTAGGTGTGTGATGTTAATGCTGTGTACAAATGTAGGAGTATGTGCTAAGTGCCAGACCTGTTCACTCATGCTGTTAATGCCATCAGGTCCCAGCAGGTTGACCGCCTGCTTGACCAAGTCCGTCCGTCCGCAATTCAGCATCCTGAAGCCCAGATCCTGCAGGAATTTTGCCTCTGTGGAGGCTGCATCCAGTTTCCTGGTGGCACAGAAACAATCCTCGGCTCTGCAGATGGAAACAAGAGATCCATTATTGTGATTAAATAGGAACTTATCTCAGAAATGGATGTTGAGAGTAGTGGATATGCATTTCCACAGCACACTGAGGGCAACAATAAAATGAGTGCCGCTGTGCCATTCACAGCCTACGGTGTAGGTAAAACAGCAACTCTACAACTTTTTTTTTTCATTTTTCATTTCATTTATTTCGTTTCGAGCTCATGCACTCCAGGTACAGTGGCAATTTCACATACATGTA
>JAPTGZ010000005.1:23627291-23640062 GCA_029814645.1 Fowleria isostigma | reverse complement strand
GGATATGATGGAACATCTACACACATATTATCTACTGGCCTATTAGTACTTTTTAATGGCATGGGACTTCTGATTGCTTTAGGTAAGATAAGCAACGAAGCAGGGCTATGTTGCTAATAAAACAAATGTTAGCTTGATCATCCAATTGATGGACAATATTAATGTTCTTGGCTGGCAGTGATAATAGGAGGCAACTCCATATGCAAATGACAACAGGGGGGACGTCAGTGCATGAATGGATTGACCCCTCTCACTTGTGATAGTTTTATTCTTATCCCGTGTGAATTGGCCATTCAATATTACTGATATCCTGTGGTAAAGTAGTGTTACCCCATGTCCCTATGTAAAACTACTCCAGTCCGAATAGTGCTTAAGTCTCCCGCTGTTGTGCAGCTCATTTTCCTTTTCCCTACCTTCGGAAGCTTACCCTTCACCCAGGCCTGATCGATATATACTGTGATGTCACAAACACCACCATAAAGCAGAGCAGTTCTGTTGAAAAAGTGCCGCTGCCAGACGTAAAGAGACAGTAGGTTTCCACCTGTTTCCATGGGCGTGGTGTTGGGGGCATGGAGCAGTGTGAACACGAACTGAAACAAGGTGATGCATAATACTGTAACACATTATAATACATTAGTCCCTCAATCAGAATGAAATTCAGGTGTGAAACACCCTAACTCTATCTCTTGAGTACCACCTGAAGGAACTAGGGTGCAGGTTTTCTGTTGGTACAACTCTGAGGTGAAACTTGAAACACATACAAATATTTCATAAAATGTCAAGCTTTTGCTCAGAGGAAATAGCCACTTCCTGACTGACATTAGTGATTGGCGGGTCGGTTGACTGTAAATTCTCACAAGCTGTTAGGCTGGAGGAAAGTTTGGGATCAAACAGAACCTGTCTCGTCCCATTTCCTGTCAGCAGCAAGCAAGCATAGGAAGAGGCAGAGTCAACCTAACAAAGACAGTTTGGTTTATACATAAAATATTGTATGAATTAAACATGCAGACAATTCCAGGAACTCCTCCACACCTCCTCAAACATAAACATGTTAAGGAACGCACACAGACAACGGTGAAGAAATAAACTCGTCACCCCAGTGGTGCATAAAGCAAACCTCTGTGCTTCACTCTAGTAAACATAAAATGGCCAGTTTGTAAACTGCCTTTGGAGAAACAACAGATATGTTTTAAAGTACAATAATGATCCAACTCTGCAGAGTGAGGAACAGCTGAGTAAGTGTGTCAAATTTCACCAGTGTGGGTGAGCTGACTGCTTATTAAAATTCATAACTCTGACCCACAGTTGTGACAACCCCCCTTTGAGCTAATCGCGCTAATCAGTAGATGCTGCAACATCCCAGTGATATGAATAATGCCCCAAGTTTCAACAAAACTAACATTTCAACAAACAGATAGACAGTCCCACCACCACCGTTGGAAAACAACGCATGGGTCTTACGGTGCTGCAAAAGTAAACATAAAGGTGAGTAAACTCTGCCTACTCTCCAATCATTATTGGAACAGAGTCAATTATTTATTCAGAACAAAAATAAAACCCTATGCAAAATAAATGCAATTAAACTAATGCGTCACAGTCTTATCACTTCATATATTTTAAGATGAACTGTAGAAAGGTGGGAAACAGAAAGTTGTACAGTATGCCTAAGTGAGTGTAGGTGGGTTTAGCCTCCCTGATCAGAAGCCAGAAATCTTAGTGACCCAGTTCTGAGCAGAAACTCCCTCAGCACATTTCTTTTCAACTGTGTCCCACACCATATGGCAGGCAGCCCTACTCTGTGGGAGCCGAGGTGGGAGATTGGGATTGTCAAGACATGGCAAGCTTCAGTCTGTGAGTGTAAAAACTGTGGGGAAAGGAAGGAAATTCCTTCTTCACACAAAAATCCTTGGCTTTTTGACCCAGCCTCGAGCAAAAGCCCCTCGCCTTCAACTCCTCAGTCCTCTTATAATATGAAAATGACGCAACAGGAGACTCTCAAAAGTCACAGTTTCCCTGCAGCATCCTCTATAAAACCACCTCCATCAACACACAGAGCTGTTGCCTAGATACCTGGCTCCACAGGAGTGCAGTGATGCATTGTGGACCAGTGTGGGGACCACTTCACAACCCACATCTACTGTGTCATCATGACAGAAAGCAGAAGTGTGTCAAGTTCTTTCTTTTACACCCAAGGTAAAAATATAACAGGAACAAGATGCATGCTAAGATAAAAACACAGAAACTCATATCAAGGCACGGGCCATATGGCTGGATCTATACAAGCCAAGTTCAGATTCACATCCAATAAAAGTCTCAAAACGTAAAACAACAGAAACTTGTAAATGATCACAACTTCATTTATCTCCTTACCTATAAATACTTCCAGTAATGTGTTCATTTTGCATATATGTGCTTGAGACTGAGGCTCTCTAACATGCATTATATCAGGACTATATTATATCTGTTTCATATTATTGTATAAAATTAAAGACTTTATGAATACCGGGGAAATTTACTGAATGGCCAATGTATTGAACATACCAGTGATGATATATCTGTGAGGAGCAAAACTCAGGTTTCACTTCACACACCCTCAGAGATAATACATTGATAAAGAAAGAAAAACTCATAAAAACAGAGTTAAAAGTACACAGTTTCACCTTGGACAGTGAAAGTTACCTCTTATTAAGTTAGCTGCTATGAGCTTAAGTGAACAACCCAAAGTCACCGAGAGTCTCAGTGGGGATCCAGACAACCAATCTGACAAACACTACAGCGTATGGAACAGCTATTAATATCAGCCCTGGCAAACAATACATGCAGCATTTTATTAGAACCAATATGACACCTCTAGAGGGAGAGTGCAATCCCAGAACACTGTTATTGTATTCTGCTGTGATTATTAAGCTGCTATTATCTTCCCTGCTATCACAGGCTTACTCATGTTTAAACAGAACCCCTCACCGTGATAATTTTCACAAGCAAATGCATCTACCTTGGTCTCTGAGGGCTTTATCAACATAATACAGCCTTCGATTGCTCTCAACCTGATTTTAAATGTGACATGCAGCCAGTCGCTGTGACCAGAGATTGATTTCATGGTTCTTTTTAAATTAAACAGGAGAATTTTTACGCCTCCTGCATTACTCTACTTGATTAGCTTATACATGAAAAGGTAGCTGTTATAATGATATGCTTTGTCTCCGCTTGACACATTCATCTTGGGCATGGGACTGTGTGCAATCATCATTGCTATTAATCAACCAGCATCCCCTAGAGTGACAAAATAGGAAAATAATGACCACACTCAATCAACAAATTTAAAAGTAATGAGTATTATTAATACTTATTTCTTTAAACAGACACAGGCACAACAAGAACCAACCAAAAAAAAACCATCACTTGTATTATTATTCTTTGACTAAATACTTTCAAGTTAGTTAATATCTTGATGAAAGTATGAATAACTTACTGTAACTTTCTTCTCCTGACTAAAAAGTGAATTCATTAAATACATAAAATTGAAATTTGTTTTCTGATACATTCCTCCTTTTATTCCCATTTACTGACATCACTAATCACCGGGTGCAATGATTACATACTGAGTACCAGTTACCCTTTATCTATCAAATCACATTGTTACAATCATTTTATGAGAAAAAGGTAAAAATATGTATCAACTTTATGGCCAACAGTATATAAAGTATGGTTCACTCCAGCTGGATAGATGGTATCTCCTAATAATCTGTGCAATAAACCTGTCAATTGACAGTGCAATAAACTGTACTCATATGTATAATCTGTATACATGTCTACATAAATATGTGTGTAGAAATGTATGTATAGGTGTATGGATGAGTATATACCCTATTCTCTATCAACATGTATCAAAACAGTAAATAGTATTTAGAGATTTTGACTTTGCTCTTGTGTGCTTTGTACTCCACTCCTGGAATTTCCCCCTTGTGGAACTAATAAAGAAATATCTTGTCTTGTCTTGTCTTTTCCTATCTTATTTTATCTTATCTTATCTTAAAACCCATAAAGTATTATTTCAAACAGACGATTAAGTCAAGTTTGGTATTTCTATAACAACATTGATACCAGCTGATCACAGGACCAGCTGAAAACTCATGAGGCTCATTTCCCTCTCACCAATCGACAAATCACAAACTGCTTTCTCCACTTAACCTTAAGGTTTCTTTTGCCAGCCACTTTACAGCCTACCTCCACCCCACATCCTCCTTTTCATAATGTGTTTGACTTTATTAATGTCATGTCATTGTCTCAGAGAGCAGCACTGCTGGAGCTGCTGCTGTGTTTCCAGATGGGAAATGTTAAAAAGTACCAGGAGTTTAAAATGTTGATGACTGTATTTTGAGAAAAATGATCATACATGAGTCATATCCAAGAGATTAGAACTGCAGAAATATGGCACTAAGGTAACTTGTATCCCAAATATGGAGAGAAGATTGAAGTTAACAAGATATCAGTCATTTTCATCATCAGCACAACAATGACTGACTGGAAAAGGCATCACACAGATAGACACTGTGAAGACGAATGCAGGAAATAGATTTTATTTTACTGATATATGTTAGATGAATCACAATGAGATAGCACTGACTTATCATCCACAGTATCACAATGTAATTAAAGTGTTGCACAAACTGTTCATAAAAAGTGTGTAATTGGTAGCGCTGCTGCATATGGGAGGACATAAATGTTGTATCATAATGCCAAATATGCAGATGAAATAAGATTTCCTTAATGAAAATGGTTTTGATTAAACATTAAGTTGTGAAATAATAAAGTAGCAGGTTAATGGGTCACCACAAAGACCTTTTTAAGAAAATAAAGGCTCCCATTTGATGGAGGTGGAGACAATTAAAGCCTCCTGGTTTGTCTGGATTACTTAAGGAGATGGATACGCTCAGCCTCTGCTTCTAAGATGCAACAAGGGTGGACAAAAAAAACCATTAAACTCCCTGTTCACTGTTATATTTGTTGACCCTGACAGCGGTTTATTGACAATTTTGCTTCAAAGATGCCCTCAGAGACTCAATTCTTTTTGGCTTTGGATTATTTTTTGTCTTTTTGTGGACCTAAGATGAAAAGAGTTTACCAAGCATAAAAATTAGTGATCTATTTCATACAATATGACTCCACAAATACAGCTCTAATAAATGAGCCTGCTTTGTTTATTCTGTCATTGAACACTCACTGGATAAAAGGCAGGACTCAAGTCTTAAGACAAACTCTACAGTTTTCAAACAGCCATTAATGTCTGCATAGTGAGTCCCATTTTAACTTTTCAAGCTTTAGGTGTTTAACAATGTGGCAAAATGAATGATTTGGTGGGAAAGTAAATGAGAGCAGCTTAGACGAGCTGAAAGGAATGACTGAGGATAATCTCCTTTTTAACTGCATGGACACAATGTCTTCCAATCCATGGCTTTGTGGTCTTGTTCACTCTTAAAAGATGACTGAAGATATTTCATCTTTGTTGTCATCCACTGGGAATTAGCAAAGTATTCTAAGACAGTCTACAGAATTATATCTGTCTCTTTAAAGGGATATTCATGTTGTCTTTTGTAGTCTTTTTTCCACATCTATGATTAGACAAAGTGTTTCAGTAAATCTAGCAGTTTCTCTTCACTGTCTGCCCTGCACATGTTGGACAGGCCCCAGAAATTACAGCCACGTTTTACCTTCTGACTTCTGGGATAATAAATTCACATATCAAAGTGCATTTTTACAAGCAGTTCCTATTTATTCTTTATAACCCTTCAAGCTCCTTTCCTTTATTGTTATTTATGCATGATGCAAACAGGCTCAGTAGACACAATTAAGGTGTTGCCGGATGGTGTGAACTTAAACATCCTCAAGTTACAAGCTAGAGGAGTAATTGAACACTTAGGTGGCACTACCGCCATCCGTCTTCAAAAGAGAATTTAGTAACAAAGACGTAAAGCACAAAGCCTCTTATTCCCCAAACACCTGCACTATGGCAGCAGCTTTGCCAGAACTTTCCAAAGCTTTTCCACTTTCAAAGCCTTCTATTTATGTCTCAAATAACAAATAAATAAAAAAATATGGACTTTCTGAAGAACACTTTCTCTTACTCCTTTTTCAGTGGTAATAAAAGAAGAAAATCTACAACTAAGGGTTTAAAAGCAGATGATTAAGCTCATTATTACTGCACGATATGTGGAGTATATTGTGCTTTTTTGGCTTTATCTCATGTTTTGTCAACTGACATTACGAGATTAGTCTTGCGTGAGTGATAAATCATGATAAGGGGGAATAATGCCCTATTGTATTTCAAAGCTATTTCAACATGGTCTGTGTCACATTATTAAGAAACCTTTTCCACAAGGGAGCCGTTGCCAATAAAAGTGAAAAAAATATATATAGATGCAGAGAAGTAAAGAAAAACAGCAAAAACAGCTGCAGTGGCATGCATATTACAAATGTTTGTATAAAAATAGAAATAATAAACTCTAAATTAATGTCCCCGAGTACTCTCCAAATTGAAACAATGACTAATGTAGCTTTGGTTTTAGCATAAAGCATTTTCAGAAGTACAAACACTTTTCAGCCTCCAAAACACACTACCTTATACTAAAATTAGCCTAGCGATGACTCTCCTGATAGCTTCCCGTTAGATGACACAGAGGGGAGGGGATGCACTCGGAGCAGAGAATAGCTCCAAGGCTGATGGAAACCTGGTGAAATTAATGAACTGAGCCTGAATTCAGCAATGATATTAAAAATCTGAGGCAGCTCTAGTTAAGAACTTGTAAAAGACTGAGAAATCCCTAAACATAGGAAATAGCATGCTGCATGAAGCTGTGGGCAACAATAACATCTACTGCCTACTGAGGGAGTGAGTGCTGCCAATTAAAAATGAGATGCAATCAGGCTTGACATTTGCTTGATGCAGCTAACCAGTTTGTGATATCAGCTTGCTTCAAAAGCTGCACATTTTCCACTGTTTTACTGCAATTCAGTCTATTATATGCAACAGAACCCTCCATTTTAGCTTTAAAATCATGTCATATACATTTTCATATTCCCAAGAACAGTGCTCCTTTCTGTTTTTCTTCAAGTGCTTGCTTACTGGATGTAGGTCCACCAGATCTGGGATTTGGGACTCAGGGTGCGGTCACTCTTTTGCCCCTTTTTTAAGGTTCAAGCACCTCAGTGACTGAGCATGCCTGGCACAAGTCATTTCCAGCCGTGGCAGTGGACAGAAAAGCTTCCTGGCTGACTGCTGTGACCGTCATATGCCTGACCTCACCCACTGGGTTAGCATAAGATATACATAGATGATCCGTAAATATACAGAGCGGAAGCCAAGGATGTGGCTTCTGGAGAAGGAATATGGGTTAGCAGGGGGGGTGGCTGAAAAAAACCATTTGGAGTAATGTTTATTATTATTTCTGTAATACTCAGCTTAGCTCACTACTCTGTACAAGTGCAACATCCATAATGACAGCTGTAAACAGGTTCTGTGAATGTCACAAACCACATAAAAGGATTTAATGAGGAGGAGGCAAATAAATTAGGCAAGTTCAATATTTGGAGTGCAGTGACATATCCCAGAATACAGCCAACACTAAAAACTAGGAAAGCTAGAAAATAAACAAATTTCTTCTTCTTAAAAAACAAAACAAACAAATTAACAAAAAAAAAACAAACCCAAAAAACAAAAGAAACAAACAAAGACAGACCTCTCTGTAGTCTTAAGTTGTTTTTTCCTTTATTGGGGTCAGAGAGTGAAACAAAAAGCTCCATTAAATTGCTGTAGGCTGTTTGCATGATGAGTTTATTACCACCGCTTCACCTCATTATTCACAGAAACACACAGTAAACTCCCCAGAATTGCAGCTGCAAACTCAAGACAGGTAGGCTACATCCTTTAATGAGCACAAACACTTCCACTTTCTGTATGCAGAATGAATTCTCAAATCTGACTTATTATGAACTATTTTTTTTTTTTCCATTTGCATAAGATGCTGAAGTATTTCACCACCACCTGCTGTACAACATGGCCCCGCTGCGCTTCAGATGTGACATCAGCTTCCCTGAAGTGAAAGCGCAACTTGTACATTGGATTAGTCTGTTTTGCACGTCCTCCTTTCAAGTGATTCCAGTGCACACACATTGCTCAATGGCTGGAGAGTCCAAGCAGGAAATAAAAACAAATGCTATGACACCACTAGGTTTCCTGGAGCATGAGTATAAATATTTCACTTTGAAGGTTTTACATCTTTACTCCAGAAGGATCTTATCCTGCATCTTACACTCCTGTCCTAAATACACTGCTATTACTGATCTGCCCCTACATACCCAGGATGGGTGGAGGCTTTACATAACACCCACTCTCTTTGCACAATAACACACACCACTTGAGCTCGGGAGCAGCAAGAAAAGAACCACAGCTGGCTCAAATAGAACAAATGCCTCAAATAACCCCGGTCATTTTATTTGGTGTAAGAAAAAGGAAAAAAAAAAACAAAACAAGAAAAACCAGGGGTCTGTGTTTTCAGAGGCGGTCATTAATCAGTCTGAAGGAGAAGAAGGTCCAGACTGTGTTCAGGCTGCTCTCTACAGCATTTACAGTGACAAAAAAGGTGTTTTTCCACAAGGGTGCACCACACTGCTTTTTGTAAACCTGCCCACATATCAAAGAGTGAAGAGAGGATATTGTTTTAAAGAAGCACCTATCCCTTAGTGGAGTGACTTATCTGGACATGAATCTAAGAGAAGAGATAACATAAAAGCAGTGGGCTTTGATGTGCTGTTCGGGACCTTTCAAGCATCTCATTTCCCCCTGATCAATTTTCCACAGTATGTGTTTTGATTCTCTAAATGCTGTGCTAATCCAATTTGTTGGCACGCTGGTTTATGGCAGACTGAGTCCTGATGAATAGAAGACCCTCGAGGTTTGGTGTATGTTTCTGGGCTTTCCTTGAGATTAAAAAAAATACCCCATTCTCTCATAAGGACATTTTCTCTACAAGCTTTTCAAATTCATCTTGCAGGTATTACTTGTTGAAATGATTCATTTACCTACATACACCTTCTGTAATCAGTTTTATTGATCAAAACAGCACATTTCTTGGTTAATTTAGGATGAGATTGTGCATCTATTGTTGTGACTGACTCCGTGATAAATTGGCATGTAATTCTTAGAACAGGAATGTGGTACAGTGGTGAATTTATAATCAAACCCTTATTTTAGTATCTTGACATAGGATCTTTGGTTTGTTGTTCATTGGGATAATTTTGACAGTTTATGAAAAAAGACTGCCGGAAACATGAACAGTGATGGTATGAAACAGATTGTAGTGAAAATATAATTGCCTCACAATGATAAAACTATACAAAGTCCATTAAGTCAGAGTCAAATTAGGTGTGAGAAATGGTCACAGCATTTTGCTTAAAAATATACTTAATGTTAACAACCTGTAGTCTTTTTAGTAATTTATCATTCTAAAATTCAAATATAGTTTAGTTAATACAGTTTTTATAACTACTATGATGACTATAAATAAGGTCTAATCTGAGGTTTCCTGTAGTTCCTGAATGAAGCTGACTCTGGTTTCTCACTAATACCTCTCTGGTCCAGGATCTCCCCTGTGGTCCCGCCTCCCACTTCATCCCTATCCACCAATCACATCATTTATTGAGACCTTTCAGTTCATGTCATTCATTCAAGGTCTGTCGTTGTCCCTCCAGAGCTGGGGTCACCAACTCCGGTCCTCGAGGTCCGGTATCCTGCATGTTTTATAAATGTCCCTCTTCCACACACCTGGTTCAATTAATGCTCTGCAGAAGCCTGATAACAATGTAATGGTTTCCAGGTATGCGGAAGAGGGGCATATATAAAACATGCAGGACCTGCTCTCGAGTCTTGATCTTCTTTGGAGGCGCCCCTGCCACTCCAATGCCACCGTCCACCAGGGGGCTCCAGTGTTAGGTGAGTTCATCTGAGTCTTCTTCCACTGCACCACCTGCCACAAACCTCTCCTTGAATAAATCGATCAAATCAATACATTGTCGTGTGGTGAAATCTTGTTTAGTTGAATGATTTAACCAATTCATGCCTACCAATTTTGTTAGAATTAAAAGCATTATATTTTTTGGCAAAATCATTCATCAGCATCTGAGACACTAGCTGGGATTCCATTATCCTCAGAAATGCACAAAATGTAAATTGCGCAATAGAAAACTGGTAATGGAAACACTGAAATGTCACACACAGAGAGAACCCGCTGGCTTTTTCCTTGGTTGATGTTTTTTGTTGCTGTTACTGTGGCTGCATGGAGCTACACTCCCCACAATGCAACACTGCAACAAATTTTTGGAAATGCCCAAGCGACTTACTGGCTCTTTTTGTAAACACACAGACTTGTTTGTGGCAGAATAAACTTCAACATTGTTCACCGTGAGGGAAGCGATTAAGGTGAGTACCCACAGAGAGACCTATGGATTCATGGTACTTAGGATATGACAGGTTTTACAGATTTAATGAAAAATTGGTGATGAAAGCCATATGCAGCTTTAAGTGATGTAATCACTTACAAAAATTGTATGCATGTATGACTTATGCCGACGATAGAATTCCTTGTTTTTCTTGTATTGAATTGCCAGTGAAAATAAGTGATACATTCCTCAGGATTGGTGAAAATGTGATAAACGTCACATAAATCTGTAACTGAAGGAATAGAGACCTCCAGGGTTTCACTCTGATGACCGCTCATACACCCAGCCAGATTAATTAAGGTTAAAGTCGAAATCAATCCAGATTAGCATGTACTTGATTAAATTGGCCTGAGTAATTAAATATCCTCTCTCCTTAGTCAGAGGATGACTCAAATAAAGTGAGAAAAATCTTGATGCTGTTGGGAATCAAGCCAACTGAGAGTCCTTCTGCAAAGTAGAAGAAGACTCATTCTGTGCTGGAGTGATATGAAGAATGACAAGTAGTATCCTCATACCACACTTTTTATTACTGCTCCAATCATTTAGAAATTCCCACCCTCACATTACCATGGAGTGAATCTGAGTGAAATGGACTTTGTGGAGTGTATAATTAACTGCAGGAGATGAGAAATATAATCATTAGACCTGATTAGAGACAAGGGGGGGGGGGACGTAAACAACTACATGCTCCTTTTTCTGAGACAAGTATAGTTGCACAGGTTATTTCATCAAAATAATATCATTACAATATGTAAGCATCTCTCAGGACTTTCATTCTATGTGTTAGATAAATTATTTCAATCCAATTGCTTTTGAAGATGAAGAGTCTCTGAGACACTTTGTAACTGGTTCCCAAATGAAATGTGCCGTAATTTCAACAAAATAAATCATGATGTGATCCTCGAGATAACAAGAAGAGCTGTAAAGTAACAGAACGATATAAGTTGAATTAATTATATATAAAAGAACACAGTATTCCACGTTCAGTGAAGATTTGGGACCTATATATTTTAATTGTTTGATTCAAGTTAAATTGTTAGGATATAATACTACAACAACAATTTTAACTACTATTACAAGTGTAAACAGAATTTAGACTTTGACCTGACGTTGGCATTGGAAGAGAGGCTAGTTAATTAGAAACATTAAATGAAAACTGTTCATCCTTTGTTCTGCATTATTTAGAATAAATCTTAATATTAACAAATGTTAAAATGTACCTATAAGTTTAAATTCATTATATAAGTGCATTAGAAAAGAAGAATTAGTATACATACATGGTAAAGTTCGATTTTCTAGAGTGATCGACATGGAAAAAACTGACAATGGACAACACTATTATGACTTAAAATGCAAGGATTCATTGTTTCCATATGAAGTTTAGCTTTAGGATAGTTTAAAATTGCTGAAACAGCATTTATAAAATGATTATTAGGTTAAAACTATTTCAGGTGCAGATTCTTTAGACAGAGTGAGTCTCACTGTAGGACTTAAAATATAAAAACCTGAAAGTACTGAATAATATGCAGTATAATCCTCCTACACCAAGTGCAGATTCCACTGCTCTGCTATTAAATTACAGCTGAGTCATACAGTATCAGTCCAATCAGCCCAAGCCGATGTTCAGAATCCATGCCAATTAACCACAGGTGCAGCTGGCAGACTTATATTCACAACAAATAACTCAAGTATGGAGATGGTTGTTAAAACCTGCCTTAGATAACTCCAGTATATTCTAGTTCAGTGGTTCTCAAATGGGGGTACTAGTATCCCCAGGGATACCTGGAAGAAGCCCAGGGGGTACTTGAAATGTTTTTGGAAAAATACATTAAATAAGTCATCATGTATTGAATTTAAAATAAAATAAAATGGAAATTAATGCTGAAATATAAAACACAATAAATACATGCATATAATAGTTTTATTATCAATCATCTTGTTTAAACATTGGTAGCGATTGAAGAACATCTATATTTTATATTAATCAAGACAAGTTTATTCAAGGAATCATTATTTTTTTTGTTGTTAATAAAATGTTCATTTATTAATTAATGACTAATGTATTTATTTTTCTCATCAGTGACAGAGGGCACCTTACAGTTTATATTCTGCACACAAAATTTATTTAAAAATATTTGTTGTTTTTTATTCAATCCAATCTATTTTATTTGTGAAGTACTTTAATACAACCATAGTGGACCAAAACTCTGTACAGAAGAATAAATAAAAACCAAAATAAAAGAAAAAAAAATACAAGAATAGGTTAAAAGACATACA
>JAPTGZ010000005.1:23550095-23565328 GCA_029814645.1 Fowleria isostigma | reverse complement strand
GATAGATAGATAGATAGATAGATAGATAGATAGATAGATAGATAGATAGATAGATAGATAGATAGATAGATGGGTGTCTCCATCATCCACTGAGTACATTAAAACCAAAGACTTAAAACCGAAGATGCTTAATCAGTATCATCTTTATGCTTATCCATCAGTCTTTTGTCATCTGACACATTATTTAAATACAGATACTGAGATTATTTCTGTCACTGTAGACAATTGTACACTCGCATCTGTAACATTTCCCAGCTTTACTTGCTTTACCTGGTGAAAACATTGGCTCTCAGTGGTCTTTACCAAACCTATTTCCACACTTCCTCCCAGGCGTCTACCTCCAACCACCTGCAGCTCCCTGCCTCCCCTCGCCTCCCTCACTCCCAGAGGAGTGTGCTCACTGTGTGCTGCCATCCATCAGGCTTGTCATTGGTCGCTCTGGGGCGGTTGGCGAGGACTGCGTGGGACTCGGCTCATTTCCCTGCTCTGATTATCCTGGCCTGCTCAGCGGGAACAGGCCCCTGCCACTCGGGCCTTTGCCGCCCCCTCTTCCACCTCCTCCTCATCGTCTTCCTCCTCTCACTTCTCCCATTTTTCCTGTATCATTCCCCCTTCATTCAGTGCAATTATCACACACCCCCATTTCTCTATGATCTCATCACCTTTCCACTTACCTTACTCCTACACATTATATATATATAGAATATGTCTGCCGTATGGGTATAAGTGAATACATTCATGAATGCACTAAGAGTCTCTCTTTGAGTCCCCCCAGGCTGCAGAAATGCTGGAGTTTCACAAAGGATGACATGAGACTTTCATTAAAAGAGCTTTGTCTGGCAGCACAGGATTCCCTTACTGCTTAACAGCTATTGCCATTTCATCATTGAAACTGTTAAAAGACTCTCCTAGTGGATTATGACAGTTAAATAAGTGTGGAGGGAAAGTCCAACTGTGAGTGGCAGTGAACACTCATGCTTTATTTATGCAGAAGTGGATGTCCTAAAGGAGTGTAACACTGCAGTAGCACCTGAATTATTAGAACCAAATGAGTTTCTGTAGGTTTCGAATTATTAAGGTAATTTTAATACAATACATGGGTTAAGTGAGAAATATTCACCAGTTTATGATTTCATGGCATTAGACGAAAAGCATGGATCAAATTTATTCAAATTTTTCTATTGTTACAATCAAATAATACTAAATATTCCACAGATTAATCCCTCATGACAATCCCTAAATTCCAGCCTCATACTACATGTACATGAAGATAATGAGCATTAGTGAGCCCTTCTCCTGTGCATACAGTCAAGGCTGATGGTCCAAACCAAGTGAGTTTCCTTTTTGCAGAATTTCGAGCACTTCACATCGTTTTGACAGCCCCGGTTCCCTGGAGGCTCCTTCAAAACACCGCCTCACACAGCAACCAAGGAAGTTCATTTGGCACGGCTGCTTCCAGGCATGAGCTGGCCTACTTTAAAGCCCGGTCTGCGTAACCAACAGGCTGCTCAAGTCTAGCCTGCCTTCACCTCCATTCCTGCTGCAGACACCATATCCTTGAGGATAGGAGATCGACTGAGAGGTTGCATCATTTGATGCATGTCCTCACTGTTTGCTGGTCTATTTACACTGAGCCGAAGTAGTGACCCCATCTGTGGCTAAATCACAAACCTCCAACACACACACACTCGGGCACAGGAAGCAACGGTGGTCATTTGGGACACTTGGATGGCTGTAGCTTGTCTATGGCCCAAATAGGCATTCAGGGGAAGCATGCGTCAGTGCATTAAATTACCATCTGCAAGAACATTTTCTGTTGTACAATAGACACAGAGTAAGGTTACTTAATCTCATAACTACACTGAAGTAAAAGTTTTATATAGCATGTCCAGGTTATGATGCTTTTGAAGAATTTGTAATTTTAGGAGAAAAATTTTATTTTCTGTTATATCACCCCAATGCTAATAAAATACTTGTTTCTGTGCTGGCGAGATACAAAAAGTGTGCACCCAGAAAACCAGCTCTAAGGTAAATGTACACCAGCACTATCGACCCTCCTTACCTCATGTAACATGACTGATGCATGTGTTACACAAGTCAAGGTAGTTGAATCATAACACACCCATACCTGTGTTTTTCTTAGGAACACGATGCTCCAAGCATTGTCTAATAAGGAAATAGATTCCACCTCTTAAGTGGCGCAAGTGTGCATATAAATCATAAAACAGAATTTGTTCAAAGACACTGTGTTATTTTTGTTTTATGCCAATAGCAATGGATTCAGCTTGATATGAACACTGAATTATTTAACCTTTACACATAGGTTTAGGCACTAACAGCAGGGTTTGTCCAATACGCGTTTATCTAATACAGCGTTCTGTAAAAACAGGACACATCCCATTAACAGTTGTCATAGAGACTATAAGCAGTTTCAGTGAGGTTTAAGGCTTATTGAAGGTTGTGTGTGTATGGCCAGCATAGCATCAATCTATATAAAAAACATTACTGAATAACCAAGTGATTTGATATTGGTGCATCTGACAACAATTTCACATCTTATAAGAGATGACTACTTTTTTCCTGCACAGGGTTTGCATCCCCTCTCTGATGTGTTTCTTTCCCTGCCTCTGAATTCAGAAAACAATGGCAGTAATAATAGAGTTTGCTAGATGTAATGACTATTTTTCTGCCACAAAATGGAAAAAGAGCACAAAGTGCATGATAAAAAAAAGTCAAATTAATAAAATATTTTAATGTATTTATAGTAACTGTAAGAAAGCACAAAAGAATTCCCACTTTCAAAACCCTGGATGCTGATTTTGAGAGCCAAAGACAAGTGTCATCCCATCCTTGAAGACACAAAGCCAGTAACACAACAAAACAGCTGCAGGAGCCTAGCAACTGCAACTAGCTTGCACATCTACAGCTGTGACATGTGGGTTTGATGAGGGTGACTGAGTGGGTGTATGACAGCAACACTCTTAGTATTTCCAAAACTCCTCTGTGTAGGCCTAAGGCACCATAAAAAATGCTGAAGTTCTTCGTTTTTTAGTTCAGATTGCTTTGAGAAAGATATACAGTTGCTACGCGATTAATTTTATATTGAAAGCTCTTTGGCTTCTAATGGGTTAAATAGGTAAGGATGCATTAAAGATATATGAATGTGTCTAAAAACAAAAAAAAGAAGAGTACACAGAGATGATGGAGATGAAGATGACAATGGCTGCAAATCTGACAGTGAATTAAAGGAGTGATATTTTGTTTTTCTAAATTTTATTATGCATTTTAAAACATTTCCGAGTTCTACATGAACTGTAAATGCTATGCTTGGGTCTGAATTCTTCATTAATTCAACTCCACAGGTCCATCTTCAATCCTATTTGTGGGTAATGACATGAGAAAGGTTGCTTTGAGCGCTGGCCCTTTAAATGCTAATACACCACTTCATATCCCGCCCCCTCCAGGTTGTTGACTGTCCTGCTCTGTCCTGTTCAGCCACTTGTGTTTATTAATACAACCAACAACTGAACATTTTAGGTAATCCGCTCGAAGTTTGGACATATTTTCAGTATGGACTACAACCATTGCTGTTAAGAAACAATCATGTCGTACTCTGAGAATCTAAAGGCTTGACCTTATATGTGAAAATGTCGTGTTGTAACTAGTTGTAGACATAAAAAATTAAGAAGGAATTAAAACGGACTGTAGAAATTCATTTGATTTTTGCCAAAATGAATATAAAGATAGCTCTGTAGCACCTGGAGGGTTCACATTCAAACATTATGAACTATCCAAGAACACAAATAAATAAATCAAAGACTAATAAAAGTGGGTTTCACAAAATATGACCCCTTTAAGGCAGAGCATGTCCTCACCCAAAGCTGCATATTCATGTATAAAAGGAAAGTTACACTTCACTGTTAAAGCAATAAAACAACATGCAAAATCTAATCAAGGGGGTCATGTAAAACAACTCAGTCCTCTTGTATGTTCCAGACTGAACTAGTTCAACAGCTTTTCAAAGGATGGCCCTAAAATTCAGACTTTTTTGGTTCCCAGAGGGAGAATCTGAGTTATTTTTGCCATTTCATCAACTGTATGGATTGGCACACATTCTCTGCACATCTGCCATCCCTAGATTTGTAAATACTGTGGTGATCCTCTACATATCACAGTTGACATTTAAGGTTTTCAGCATGTAACAACATTTATCAGATGGATTGCAGTGAAATGTGGAAAAACACCCACATGTTCCCTTGCAGTGAGAGCTAATTAGCTAAATTATAATGACTCAGAAAATGATGAATTAAATCCCAACTTAAAAATAAATCTGACAGCATCAGGCAGGACCTGTTTATTCACCAAGATTCACCGTTTTATTCTGAGGCCAGCACACTAAAAAATCCAACTCTATAACATATAAAAACACCGTTAACACTGCTCTGAAAATGCACCAGTTCAATTGCTACAAATTGACGTCTGACAAAATGAGTTTTGATATTCTATAGACTTAGAATTTATTCTCCCCCCAAAAGACTTGAACACTGCTTTCAGATTATTATTACCTCTGGGTATATCATATTACTATGCAGGGAAATTCTGTTCTCAGACTGTGCAAAGATTAACCGAGTGTGATTTGAGCGCTCACCATTCATGCCAATGTCCCAAATGGATGCATTCACTGTCAATTTATATTCAAGTTAACATCCTCAAAGGTGGTGTTAACAAAGAGGAAAAACTGCATTACTTAGGATTTTACTTTGTACAGCAAGTAGTAGTGTACTACTACTTGCTGTATATATTTTTTATGATAGGGACAAAATATTGGGAGACATCTCACCTACAGCATGTAGGACTTTCCATTCCTGTTGATCTGAAATATCATAACAAATATGTTCATGTCAGTTGCTGTTTATAATAAAAATGATATTTATTTTAAATTTAATGGTTGATTTTTATTCCTTAGAGATAAAGACACCAGAAAAGATGCATTCACTGTCACATTCATACCTATGGGCCATTTAGATTTAGATAAATTAACCTGTTAAATTAATGTGTTTGGATAGTGTGAGGGAGTCGAAGTACCTGGAGAGAATGCACACAGACATGGAGAGAACATGCAAACTCCACGACCCACACTGGCCCTAGCACTGGGATTAGAAATAAGACCTTATGGTGAGCTAAAAGTGCTAACCACTGCACCACTGTACCACCCAGTTAAAATAATCCAAACTATAAAAAGAAAAAAGAAATCAAAGCTGAGATAAATATAATTGTAAAAAACAATAGTGTATTAGATGACAATGAAAAGAAAATTAACTCTGAAGATGAAATATTAAAGTTTACTGCAATGATATTTATCACAATATAAATTACTGGCGTGTTGACCCATGAGGATCCGCAAGTTCTCAATGTGGTATTTTTTTTTTACTGTTGTGTATTTGTGCATGGTGTATCGCATTTGTCCAATAGTCGCCGCCAAATCATTCTGGCTATAGCAATGCGACTGTACAAAATTACTAATATTTCCTAAAATATTGGTCCTATCTATTTGCTGTTTTTGCTAATCTGTTCCTTGACCACCAATACAGAAATATACCAAACTGCAGCAGTCAGCTCTTCACAGATTTTGTGTGAATCCTGAGACACACACACATGAACACACACACACGAACACACACACAGAGGCCACTTGGCTTTTATAAAATAGATGAAGGATGACAATGCGATCACCAAACTGACCAGGAATTGAACGTTGACTCTTCTAATATGAGTTGAAATCAGGAAGCAGTGTGACAAATAATGGACTGGCTTATAGCAACAGTGGACATTGTTTAAGTGACTGGTAGAGACGGAAAACCAACTTTGAAATGAGAAAGAGGTAGTTATCGCTAAAGAAGCATAATTATGATGTTGGGACCTGCTGTGACAGAGAGTTGAACTGAGGCCGCTCCAGGCACAACTCAAGAGTATTAACCACTATACAGTCACAGCTCCACAGAGGACTCAGGGTCTGCTCTTACTCTAATAGTCACTGGGTGTTACAATACACAATACAATGACATTTGTTATTGGTATTTTGTAGCCCAGTTATAGTTAGCAATGAAACGCATGAATTTAATGTGTCCCAGTTATAGCTGCACTATATATCGTTTGAGCATCGTCATTGCAATGTACGTGTGTGTGTGTGTGCAATAGTCACATCACCGGTCCTGCAATGTAGAACCAATATATTATATATAAATTAAATAAGAATATTTTTCTTGTTCAGACATTTCTTGGTAAATTTTTTTTTCCCTATTTAGAAGAAAAATAAGACAAATGTCCTAGAAATAAGGATTTTTTCACATAGAAATCTTTTTCGCAGTGTAAGTATAGTAATACATACACTGTAAGCCCGGATAATTTGAGTTTACTTAAATTAAGAATTTAAATTAAGAAAAGTATTGCCTTAAAAAAAATAAGTACTGATTAATGAACTTTTCAAGCACATTTAATTTAAAATCTTTTGTAATATAAACTGCTTTGCATAGTTATTACAGTTAAATAATTCAGTTCAATGCACTAAATTCCAAATTGATTTAACTAAAAATATTAAAAGATTTTAAGTTAAATTTACTTAAAAAGTTCATTGATCATTACCTTATTTTTTTTAAGGCAACCACTTTTCTTACATTTTTTTTTAAAGTAAACTCAACTTATCCAGGCTTACAGTGCATTTACATTGGCATCACACAGCTACTATATCCCCCTAGGTATTTTTCATATCACAATATATATTGCAAGGTTAAATAATAATCATAGTGTCACTTTTTTCCAATATTGTGCAGCCCTAGTCCCAATGTTTGTGTCCATACAGTTTATGTTGTTGCCACAGCTTGACTCTCAATTTCCACCTGTTTTATTTACACATCCTAGAAATGCACCTGATCAAGAGAGACAGTGTTATTGTTTTGGCAATTAATCACTGACCTTAAACAACAAACAACATCAAATGCACTTCTATTAATATTTTATTTGGACAACTTCAGAAGCTAGTTCATCATATCCATAGGCTAAAAATTGTGCAACTGCTCATTTTATGATAGTTTCCTAGCATAAAAAGTGTGTAATATTTGTTGTAATTAAGTGTTTTTCAACAACCTAATACAACATAGTAATGTAAAGTCCTACTCACAGCAGGCCTACAAATCTCTCTCTAAAATCTGTGATTTGCACAATTGTGTCAAAGACAGCCAGTTCAGGTTTGATTCCTGCTTGGACTAGGGAATCTACATGGACGAGTCTCCTCATGTTGCACGTTTCCTTGGGTTTACGTTAATTCTCCTATCATCAGCGACAGCTCTCTGCTCCCTGTATATTAGAATGGGTGAAATGCAATGCTTGACTTTTAATAAAGTCAGCAAACATGACAATAAAACCACCTAATTTCCTTTGTTTTAATTTTTCCTGTTATCGAACGTATAAGCTCGAGGGTTGAAAGCTCCATGAAGTGACACTCGGATGCTCTGAGATGTTCATGTTCTCGCTGTCCTACATACTGTTAAGGCAGGCCCCAAATAGTCAGTGCCCATTCGTCAGGTCCCAATTACCTCTCTCCACAACGCTGACTCATGAACGCTGAAGATCATCACACACATGTAACAAATTAGCTCACTCGACAGAAGGGTTATTATTTTTGAGGCACGCTGTCAATTTCTGCATTAGGTAGAGGTTTTCCACCATGGGGCATAATTATGTTGGAGAGTGGAGATTTTCAAAGAGGGACTCAGAGGAAACAAATGATCTAAAGAGCAAATTAGACATGTTGAGAGAGGCAGTGTTTTTCCCCTCCTCGTCAGCAGAGCTTTTGTAAGTGCATTCAGGAAGGTGTTTGAAGGAACCGCTTCATCATTAGCATAGAGAGAAACTATATTTGATTTTTAACCCAGATTGATCTGAATCATCCATTTATCCCGTGACACTTATTCCTAATCAGACCATGAGGGGGGACTGGAGCATATCCCAGCACACAATAGGCAAAAAGCAGGGAAACACCACAGACAGGCTATCAGTCTCATAGGACCAACAGAAATACAAACATACTCTCATTAGGTATTACTAATTCCTGGCGATTGCAGTCTTGCAGTTTACCTGGATGTCTTTTAATTGTGTGAGGAAATCTACATGAGATCATAAACAGGCAAACCACATCTATAACATTATAATTTATTAACATATTTGCCACTTAACTATGGATAATATCATAAGAAACTATCCCATGAGCTTCTTTCAGTTTTTATATACAATCAGCAAAGCACTAAATGTCATATAAAGGCTTCTTATAAACACACTGCTGCACAGTTACACTAAAAAATCCATATTTCTTTTGGTGCCATGAGGGTTTTGTGATGTTGAGAAATGCCCTGTGTTGTAATGAAACCTGCAGTCCCTTTAACAGCTCAGTAAACATATGCTCCCACAACCCCACTAGACTCATGACGGGCCATCCCAGTAATAACCACATGGTTAAGGGTCACACTGGGAAAAAAATCACAAGACATGCTGTCATTCTGGTAGCTGTAAGTGTGTGGGTTTAATTTGTGTTGGTGTTAGATAAAGCATACAGGGACTGAATAAGTCTGTGTATGCGGCCAAATTCAACCCAAATCAAAGACAAAGAACATGAAACAAGATCCAGATAAAAAAAAATAAAAAAAATTCACAGATATGTAAAAATTTTATTTTTGGTTGAATTTGCATTTTAATAAACACATTTTTTCAGTCTGGTTGTATGAATAGAAACTGACTGTGAAGCCGTATGCTCCAGTTCTTCCCTCTCCTCTAAAAATGTGTCCAGAAAAAAACATACGCATAAGAAAAAAACATGCTTTCTTCTTGTGGTTATTGAAGTGTGTTTTTTCTAAACATCCTCAGTATGTATTTTATATATTTTTAGAAGCCATACAGTTTAACTCCGGACAGTGTTTGTTATTTTTGCTGGTATTTTCAATGGTTCATGGTTTATCAATAGATACTCTCACACCAAACAGTTGTGGGAACTTTGTGATAGGAACTACCCAGTTGGGACCAGCACTGAGAACTACTGACCTTTAAAGGCCTTCTTTTCTGTTTACTTCTGCACCGACAGTAAGAACTGTGCAGTGACATAACGTGGCTGACGGTTGGCATAGCAACAGCTCACAGATACTGAATATGATGCACTGCTGTAAGTTTAACTACCATAAGTGTAGTGTTCAGCCATTTAAATGAGCTAAACCTTAAACAATGTACAGTAAACATGAATTTGGCAGTAAAAGGTTATTTTTCGTTGTTGTTTTTTTTTTTAAATCATTGCATCCACACTCAGCCATAGCCGATATTATCAACTATGACTGAATGTAGAGTTAGAGGAAGAGTAAAGCATCTTCAGTTTCACTTTCACTGCTGCCCCGCGATGACGATCATGGACTGCTACCCCCACTCACCATAAAACAGAATAAAGATGGCCAAGAAGTCTGCTCTGTGTCACTGTAGAAATATGATAATGTTTATACCGTTCATTATTTAATATCAGATTGAGCTATTTACTGCTGAACAATCATATTTATTTCCTTTCTAATGCCAATATTGATACCAGTAGTGAGACCAGTACTGTCAAATAATCAGGTTACAGCTCAAAATCGTGCTTTGGTATCACTACATAAATCTGAATCAACCACTTAACCCATAAGGACCCAGTGTGAAATTTGTGTCATTTTCCAAATTAATTTTTCTCTATATTTAACCATCCATAAGTAGTTTATTGCCATTTATTATACTATTATCTTCTATATTTTGTGGGGAGTTTTCAGTGAAAATTAGGTATTTTCCAAAATTTTATTTACTATTCATGTAAATGTTCATAACTTAGAATAAAATTGATGATTATTATCTCAAAAACAGAGAAAAATCAAGAAAAAGTGACTTTTTCAGCAAAATCTCTCATTAACTGAACATAAACCAAGTGTGTCTATCCACTGTCATTGATTCAACCCCATGAGTTTTACTGGTGAATCAATGTTTTAGAAAATGACAGTGTTTTCACAGTAACTACGGAGCCTCTGAACATCCAATGATCATATCTGATGACCACTAAAGGTTTAAAACTGTATTTTACACCAATTATTTATTAGTGGATCAACATTGATTGAAGTTTATATCAGTGCATGATTTTGGTAGACAGTGGATGTTTGGGTTTTTATGTTAAAAAAGGTTAAATATAGAGAAAATTTCATTTGGGAACTGACACAATAGTAGCACTGGGTCTTTATCAATCAATCAAACTTTATTTCTATAGCACTTTTCATACATATTACACGTAGCACAAAGTGCTTCACAAAGAACCCCCGGATTTTCCCACAATTGCAAATAAAAATAAAACAAATAAAATAAAAGCAGCAAAATAAAACATTGTCAAAACTACCAGTTTAGGTAAAAGCCAAGCTAAAAAGATAAGATTTAAGTTTCTTTATGGGTTAATACTGAATCTAATCAATATCGGATCCAATTCAATCCAATTATGATTAAGTAGATTCAGAGCCTTATGAATCAAAATCAAATCGATTAAGGAAATTGGCTGTGATACCCATCCCTGATACAGGTGTGTGTAAACAATGAGCTTTAACCTTTATTCTGTGAGTGATGCAGTCTGTGGAACATGTTGATTGGATGGTGGTTTTGGTAGTCCTGAGTGTGTTCTGGTATGCAACTTCCCCCTGCTGTTGACAGTTTGGAATATCAGTACCAAATATAAATACCTTCATGGCTGCTAACTCATTTGGTAAAATGTATCTGAACAAAATGGTTTGTATCCTGAAATACACACAAAAAAAGAAAGGTTCTAACAACCAAAATAGTTCCATCAGCGCATCACAAACAAAAGGAGTCATTTCCTCCAACTGTCCTTAGGTCTATGGAAGGGTTCATGTGGTGCTAAAATGTCTAATGTATAATTTTAGTAGATGTTGTCATGGTGATGCAAGGTTATTCATCAAGTGAAGCAAAGCAGTCACAGCAAAAAGGTTCAACTAAACCAGACATGTCTGCACATAGTCCCTCAAATATGACTTAATTAAAATTAATGACACACTAAATTTCAAGCATTCATATCAACATTAAATTGTTCTTTTCCAAATGAAATGTAGTGTTTTTATGCCTTCAGGAAAAGCCTCAAATTTTGCAACAGAAACCTTTCATCTGTCAACTTGTGCAAAGGGAGTGAAAAATGTTTCAACGTGCTGATAGAAGTGTATTCTCAATTAATTCTGCTGAACTGATTTCTACTCAGACAAGTCAAAGAAAGCAAGTAGAACATTTCAGAAGTTTGATTTGTCATGTGTTGTTTTCATAAGAAATGTGATCAAAGCTGATTTCTGAGCTGTCTCAGATTCTTTGTCATTATCGCCACAAATGAAATCTTATTTATTTCCCCTGGCGGCCGCACTGCGTGAATGCACATCAGGATGTTTGTGTATTTATGTGTATACTTGAGTGATTAATGGTGTCAGCCATAAAATGTCTGACAGAGCGGTATTTGAGTGGCAAAAAGGCTCACGCACAGATGAACACACTCAATAACAGCAACAAAAAAGCAGCTGACAGTTGGGACACTTTGACAATGAAGGCAAAAATTGGTCAACTAGTACATTTGGTCCCGTATTGTGATGCTAAAGATCACTCACACACACACACACACACACACACACACATACACACACACACACAAAAAGAATGATGACAAAGCACACAAAACGTAAAAGTTTTATCTATAGTCGTTTAGCAGTTGTGTGAAAGCACCCAAGGGAAACCACAGCACAGTTATTTCCAAGCATCAGATCAGATTATTTGTCTGGTGTGTCACCTCTCCAACAGCTCACAATAAACAAGGGGATTATTAAGCAGTGGTCAACTGACTATCATACATCAGCAATGAGACACAAACAAATACATTATTACATGACAGGAGGGTGGGATCCACAAAGCACTATGGGTCTACTAATCCATCTGTTATTGTTATCTTATTATACATACACTAAAGCTGCACAATATATTGTTTGTGCATCGTCATTGCAATGTATGTATGCACAATAGTCACATCACAGGTACTGCAATGTAGGAGGTAAATGAACTCAAAGCGTTCCAGTCTAATTTCAAGGGGATCTGACACACAGCTGCTGGTAACAACATTGAAAAGTGAGCAACAGACCAGAGAAAATCACCAAAAACAAAGTAGAAAATAACAGAAAATGAAGAAAATTACTGAAAACAAGGAAGAAAATCACTGAAAATCAAGAAGAAAATTACCAAATACAAAGAAAATCAGAGAAAACAACAAAAAAAATCTGAGAAAATGAAGAAAATTACCAAAACAAAGAAGAAAATCACAATATATATTGCAGGGTTAAAAAAAAAAACACAATGTCAGTTTTTCCAATATTGTGCAGCCCTAACACACACACACACACACACACACACACACACACACACACACACACACACACACACACATATAAATATAGATGGATATGTACATAAAATACACACTGTAAAAAATGCCTGTAGAATTAACCAAAAAGCTGTAACATTGCAACATAAAAAAACTAAGTAAAATACAATGCAAAGTTATTTACTTGAAAATATTTTTGTGTCAAATATCAAACATAGCTGTAGTTTTTACAGGAGGAGTATATTAACAAAACCAGATTTGTATGTAGAAATTACATATTTCTATTGTTTTGACAAAATAAAACTGTAAACTGAAAAACAAAGTGGTGCCATTTAACTTCAAGACCATAATGTTGAATAACAGCCTATGCTCATGATTTTTTTTTAACAAAAAAGTAATAAAAAAGTTAATTTAACATTTTAGACATGTACATATTACCAAAACTCAATGTAAAATATATATGTTTAAATGTCAAATCTACATGTTACTCCGTAAATATGTTTGATGTCTTTTTTACAGTATTGTCCTGGTAACAACAGCTGCAAGTTTTTTCGTACAAACAGCAGGATTTATTTTACAGTGCAAGCAAAAAACAAGCGTCATCAGAGGGTTGCCTATCCCCTGTACCACACAAAACTGAAAGGTGGTACTTGTTACCTTGTTATTATTCCTTTGACAACACAGAATGGATAATAGACAGAATGATGCCGTTTGAGGAGTGAATATCTGTGTCTCGAACCACAATTAAGGTAAATGTATTTATTTTTATACTGTTCATCATGTAAGTTTCACATTTTAACTCTGATCACTATCTCTTCCAAACCCTAACCAAGTCATTTTTGTGCCATCAGACCTCAACTGTGACGCGGCATATGCAGACCAGAGGACATGATGGAGACACATCTGGTCCTAAAAACAGGACAGAGGGGCAAAACATTCAAACCAGATGTAGACTACTGTTATGAAGCAAGTTTAGAAGCACTTTGGGTCTATTTAAAAAGTAAATATTTACTAATATAAAAGAGAAACTATTTTTCAGACATAAACACCTTTTTGAGACACTCATGCTAAATCTGAATATAACACGGACACCAGGTTTTTAAAATGAACTTCCCTCTTCCCCTGCTCTTTTTCTTTCAGGATTTTCTTCCAAAACTCACTCTATTACAAAAGACAGATCCACAGACAACTCAGTGATATGTGAGTTTTTCCCTGACTAGCCAGTATTCCAACAGTGCACAGATGATTCTAAATGGAATGTAACCACAGTAAAAAGGACACCAAAATTACACACTGATATTTTTTCGAATATATTTTTATGCTCTCGCAGGTACATTTTGTTAATTGAAGTAAATATGCAAGGCAGAGTGTTTCACAGGAATAGCTGCTGTTGCAGAATCACTCATGATTTATGTGTGTTAAAATGGGCAGGTTCTGCATGTAATGCAAATGAACATGATGGGTTACACACAAAACCTGGAATGAGATTGAGATTTATGAAAAACCCACATGTCTGGATTGAAAAAACACGAGAATTGTCAACTTTAACACAGTAATTTTATTATCATTATTATCATTATTATTATTATTATTATTATCATCATTATTATTATTATCATTATTATAAAAATGGATTTGATTTCTATAGCTCTTTTCAAGGCACCCAAAGCACTTTACATTAATTCTTCTTCTTATTATTATTATTATTAGTAGTAGTAGTAGTAGTAGTGGAACTAGTAGTAGCAGAAGTATACTTACTTACTTACACTGAACAAAATATAAATGCAGCACCTTTGTTTTTGCTCCCAGATTTGTGAATAGTATTTAAGAAAAATAGGCCTTTGGTGAACATAGAAAAAGTCTTAGATCTTTGAGTTGTTAATTAAAAATGGGAGCAAAAACAAAAGTGCGGCATTTATATTTTTGTTCAGTTTACTTAGTAACTTCCTTAATCTTTTTCTGCTACAAATAGAGAAACTTTAACTGACTGATCATCATCATCATCATCATCATTTTACTGGTTTGAATGATATAAAAGGGAGAAACATCACATCAATTCAATCTGCACACATTTCCATGAAGAACCAGGCTGTTGTCACAAATTCACTTATGATACAACCCTGAATGAGGATACTCATTTTACTGAAGAGCAAGGGACTTCTTCTACGTCTTGACTTGCAGATGTCAAACTGAATTCAGTGTTTAGCTGACAACACCCAATAAAACTCATGGTAAAAACAGTTCACTGCCATAATAGTCATGCTGCTTTCCTTTGCCAATATTATTATCAATCATTATCACAAGCCACGACAAGTACCCAGACAGATAAAAACTCATTTTAGCTATTTTAGTACTAGCCAACTGTCGTAAAAAGCAAACTATGCAGAAGATACAGATGTGTTTATGACTAATTGCATTTTGTTTTCATGTAAGGAGGAAGTTGGTGCTCCACTAAAAACTTTAATAATGAAAAGTTCAGTTGTACTGGTGCAGCAGAGTGAAATGCATGACTGCTGCATGTAAGGAGGCTAAAGGTGAACAGACTCAGAAGGAGTATAACTATGATGACATGATCTATGACATAATTACATGAATAGATTTTTTAAATTATTGTTTTGAGCAGAAGAAAAAAAAAATTTTTTTTAATTTTTTACCTGTACAATAAACCAATAGATGCATTAATAAACTACAAAAGCACTCGGAGAGCGCAGACCTCCGCCAAGCACCACCATTCCCCCATTTTTCTAGGTGGCGCTAGAGAGCACAT
>JAPTGZ010000005.1:23535361-23549995 GCA_029814645.1 Fowleria isostigma | reverse complement strand
GAGTGGACATTTCCTGAAAATTTCATTAAAATCCGTCCATAACTTTTTGAGTTATTTTGTACACAGACAGACAGACAGATAAACGCCTGCAAAAACATAACCTCATTGGCGGAGGTAATAAAGAAGATCAAGACAATATAGCAATTGCCATAAACACTTGCAATAACAAAAAAGGTTCAATATGTACAGCTCAAAAAGGAGTGAGAAGAAGAAAACTTATTAAATCTCCCCCCCCCCATCTCACATCCATACAACTTAACACATTACTTTTGCTTCCTTAGAAATAAGATTACATTTGTCTAGACTCTTAGTATTGTAAATAAGAGATAGTAAACAGATTGGGAAAACTGATGTATATTCCACATATTTCAACATTAATTACATACCAACAATGGCAATGGAAGCTATACATACCAACATAGTAAACAACAAGTACATACCAACAAACACATGATATGTAACTTAAAAGATTATAACTTAAGGCAATAATTAACAAATATAGTCAATTAAAATCTAAATAGTCCACATATTGAACAGGACACAGCTAGTATTGCCACAGCCTGAAAGCAACAGCTTTATGAACATTTTAACACTGTCAGTTGTGTTCTATTTTAACAAATTTCATGTTTTCATATGTGCAATTTTGTGAGTGGTAGGTAATTGACCTATTATGTCATTTAGTTTAAATGTCAACATCAATATAATGATTACATCCATTCAATAGAAAATATATTCATTCATTCATTACACAAAAGGTAGCAATTCAAGCTTTTTTTCTTTAATTAAGTGAATATTCATCCTTTTTTAAGAGTTTACAGTATATACCAATGCATGCTTTCCTCTGTATGAACTCACAGGAAATAACAACAGACATCCAATCCATTTCACAGTAGGGGAAATCTTTGCTATCTACCACATATCTCTCCTCTGTAAGACTGGCTAACCTCATGCAATGAGGTTTCTAAACACATAAATATATCGCTAAAACATGGGTGAGTCCAATCCTTCCTTAGGAGAACTTAAAGCAGGGTACTTTATCAGCCTTGCTCTGTTCCCCCATGAGGACGCAAGGATTTATGCAGCAGAGGAGGGACTCACAATGATAGCAGCATAAGAACAGCCAGGGTGAAAACCCCTGAAAGAGAGCCAAGCACAGGCAAGGGTAAGGGTGGGGAGGGGATGCCTGGGAAATGAAGGCATGATTGATGTTTCTTGGGCAATTTCACAGCCCTCAACTTCCAGCAGAGAGAGAGAGAGAGAGAAAGATGGAAGGACAACTGTTGCCAAATTCACACCAAACCCTCCTGAAGGAAATTATCCTGAGACAGGAAAGCCTGGAAGAGGTTACTATAAATAGATAACAGTGAAAATCAACTGAATGAATGGTAACACTGCCACTTTCAACTCCATAATACATAAAGAAGAAACCATCACTGTGTGCAAGTTTTAGAAGCTTAAATACATATTATACTTCACATTTTGACAACCATTATATGGTTTGAGGCATTAATTGCCTGTATTCACTTTGAATTCTTTCAAGTATTAAAAAAAAATCAGTCATAAGACAAAGAAAAGTTTTAAAGTTTTTACAGTAAAAATCAAGTCTACATTCAATTGCATCACATCTCACTTTGTAAATACCTAAAAAGCTAATTATTTATACTTCATGTTTGTACTTCATGTTATTTTGTAAAGACTCTGTTCACAAATTCTAAAAAGGTTATAAAAAATTAGAGTGCCAGATATCAGTTAAGGTGGAGCTCAGATAAGCTTAAGTTATTACTATGTTATTATTTATTTCTGAAATTGTGTGATTTTAATAAGATTTGATCATGCAACAGCTAGAAAAAATTAAGATAAAGGTGAGCTGTGTAAACCAGTAAAGGTGAACTGACATCTGGAAATGTGAAGACTGGCCACTGTACAGCTTCTCAGCACCCAGCACTGAAACTCTGTCGCTAATGTATGATGATAAGTTGTTGGGTTTTTTGTGATATTATAGTGTTATACAAAAACAAGCAACATAAGGAGCTGAATTTGTGTAAATGGGTTTGTGATCTGTATCCACTTTCTGATATTTTCAACAGTTGTAATAAAACATCTGATAACCATAACGATGAACGGATGATTTACGATTTGAAATAAAGTTTTATTGCAGCCTGTAAAATGTCCCTCATGTCTTGCAGCTCAGTGAACATTTTATGCACATTCACTTTCAGTCGGTCTGACTCACACATTTAAATCAAGCTTTCACAGACCTTCAAATGCAGGCCAGGAAGAGATGCTACCACCCCCCCTTGATACATGGAGCAAAAACAAGCCAAAAACACAAACTGTATTCTGATGACGGCACAAGTCAGCCTCCGGGACATTATGATGGATTGTGGTTACTGATGAGATTGAGTGTCTGTTTTGTGAGTGTACGTACTCCGTAGAATAAGAGTATCTAATTCAGTTGCACAGTGGCAGGACTGGCATTCCCCTTCCTTCTGCTATCGACGTGTTATTGCATTGAAAGTCCCCCTTGCTATGTGTTGCTACTACACACTGAAAATGGTAGGTTTTGACAAAGACACATTTTTAATGTCGTGTTTTTGTCAGGTTTTAGTCATTCTAATCACACAGTGCACTTTCTCATGTTCACATTCGACCAAAACAACATCTCTCCTGATGTTATTTTGCAAGTCAGCACCAAGCAAGTCTAAGATGAGTGTGATTACTTTAGAGACGGAGCCCTGATAGAATTTTAACTCCTATTCTAGAATGATAGTGAATGGTGCCAGACGTATCACCAGCACTGGCACAGTACTATCACAATAGAGATAGCTTTGGCAAAGGAAAAACTAGGAGTATGGGAAAAATTCTGCCTTGAAGCCTGAGGATTATCTACTTTGAATGTGTGGAAGCAGGAGCCGTATCACGCAGCTGCCTTGTGTAGGTGTGTATTAGCATAGGTGAATGAGTTCTTGGATGAATAAAGTTGGCAGTGTAGGATATGCATGATCAACTATCCCTGCACTTTATTATGGATGTGCCCCAACATTACAGATGTCTGTGGTTCCAGTAACATGTTATGAAATGATGATAATGTTAAGAGACTTCGAGGTGAAAACCAAACACATACTGTATGTTACACAAATGTTCTTTGTTACATCTGGGCGCAGCAGCAGCTAAAGGTGAACAACAATGCAGTATTGTTCACTAACACTCATAACACGTGTGTGTGCACTACTCATTCATCTTCATGAGGACCCGTTTTGATGGCATACATGAGTTTATTTCAGCTCATCCTCACATCTTCAAAGGGTGTTTGAAGTTCAGGATTTGGTTAGGGTTTAAAAAGTGATGATGCACATTTTTAAGGTAAAAATAAATGCAATGATGGACAAACACAAATAGTATTGAAAGTAATTTTGTGCTGCAATGCCTCACTGTGGGGTATTTCAATGGACATAACAATTGGCAAAATACACTGAGTGGTAATACCCTTACATTAGATAACAACTGCATGATTAGTATGTTGGAAACAAGTTCTTTAACTCTAACTGATGCCGTGAGTAGATTCTCATTTTTTAAACAACCATCAGTTTGATATAAAGAGGGTAAATATTGGACAGTGTTTCAATGGAAAATGGTCATGTGGTCTGGTGAGTCCAGAGTAACCTTGATCCAGAGTGATGGGCACATTAGGCCAAGAAGAGAAGTGGATGAGGTGATTACCCATCATGTCTAGTGCCTACAGTACACGTCTGTGGGGACAGTGTTATAATCTGGGCTTGATTCAACTGTCAGGTCTAGGTTACCATGGTGAATATGTGATATAATCAAAGCTAAAGGCATTCCAATGAAATACCACAGTGTTGGGTGGATTGGCAAAGGAGTGTATAGACAGATTTAACATAATTTACCTTGAGAATGCTCATTGAAATGATACTTTTTTCAAAAATGTTTTGGGTCAAGTGGATGATAAATCAACACCACAGTATGTGTATATACTGACAATAGTGAATGATGAATGATAGTACCATGGACAGAATGCATCAGGGTTTCCCTGTTCAACATGTCACATGAGCCTTACAGGTCACTATTCTAGCATCATTTGGCTCATTTTGGTGAGAATATTAATTATGACAGAAAGAAAACGGTGAGTTGCATCTCACAGCTGTGGATCCAAGCAAGTAAATGGAATCAGCAGCAGTCAGAAGAGTGTCCAACAATACTGTAGAATATTCTTGAACAAATAGTGAAGAGGACTGCTTCATGGACCTCCAGGTGATGATAAAATAGTAATAAGAAAAGGGTAAATGAGGTGCTTCTTGATGAATGGATCGTCAATGTACAAAAAATACAAAAAACCAAGGCACTCTCATACAATTTTAAATGAGACATCCTTTAATTAATAAAAGCATTTTAAAATTATAAGAGTGCCCTGGTTTTCTGTATTTTTTGTACAATGCTGTAGATTATATTGGCTTTTGTATAGTATTTTTAATGGACCTCTTGAGATAAGCGTCAACACTCTGGGTTGAAATATGAATATTTTTTTATGAGGCATGGTGGATCAAAAACACTTTCTCTGTACCTGTTTTCTGTGGTGTGGGCTTTGTGGATAAAATATAAGAAACATGAGTCCAGTCTGTACTCAGTATATCCAACAACAGCTCATCAACATTCATTCTGGGGCTCAGATATAGATGTGTTGCTGGGATTTTACATTAGCTAATTCCAATGGCAGGTCATGCATTTGGTACCTGGGCCTTGAGTGGGGACTTACTCGACTAACCACCACTATGATGTCATAACTATTGAAACTATTGGGAAAAACCCACAAAATAACAAGGCATGGGCATTTCCATATTGAGGGTGAACACCATTATTAGTGAAGCAAAAAACCCAAAAACTCCAAACCTCTACACTACAACCACAACTGTGCCATGTACATCACCTGGAGCAGTTCACAATCAATATTTATCTGATAGCATGGCAACATAAAAAATGTAATATAATTCATCACAGCCTACTCACCAGAGATGCTCACTAATTATATACAAAACACAACTTCCTGCTAAGAAATGAAGAAAATAGTCTCATGGTAAAAAATTAATACAATTTCATGGAACAAATATTAGAATTTAGGTTTTAAATGTAGGTTAGTATTTTTTATTATGCTTATGCCAGCAGAGAAGGCCATGCTGTCCCTGTCGGCCCACCACTGACCCCATACTAAGCTACTGTATCAACTGTCAATCTCCATTGCCTACATTTGCCTTGACAGCATTTTCCATAGAAAATTGTTTCTCTCACTCACAAGTTCTTCAGTCCTTCTCTTCCACTCCTCCACAGCTGTAACAGCTTAGAAATACTACGACAACAGACCTTAACACAAACTTAACATAAGCATACAAGCATGCACAAATTTTCCTCTAAGTTAAGTTAATGTTAGGATATATGCTGTCAATAGGGATCTAAGTACAGAAAGTTTCCTACTGACAGATATTGAAAAATTAAGACACAAAATTTAGAAAAATTAAGAGAACTGAAAGGATTGCTATAGGCTTAAATTATAGTATTACATTTGATTTTGTAAAAAAAAAAAAAAAGCTGAACTATGTCACATTATGCATGTAATCAGTCAGATTCCCACAGGTGCAGTCACGCAGCTATGCATGAGCAACCTTGTGTGTCCAGACACCTGTTTGTGTGTCAGTGTGCACGCCTGCAGTTAAGTCAGTTAGTGGCAATGAATCAGGATGTGGTAAACACGAGCTCTGATGCAACATGTCTATACCGTGCTTTGCCTCTACATGTCTGTAAATGTGGCCAAAAGGCCATAAGATGATGCAAAGCAGGTTCAACCAGACAGGTGGCATTGCAGAGTACAAAACAAACCTAAAAGAATTCTCAGATGATAAATCCTTCTTATGCAATACTGTGTAAAAGCATCAAGTTTACAGATAGATTAGTAAACTATGTAAACAAAGAAATTAAGTTTGGCAGTTTAACAAATGACGGATGCCTAAGAGTAATCAGTGGGAAAATATTTGTTTCACACACATTGAAAACCACATAGTGCCAATGAACATATCATTTTCCCAGTCACATGAACATCATCGTCTTGGGAATAATTTTTGTTCAGTGTGAGTGGAGCTGCAAATCTTGTTTGCATTTTACCACAGAAAATCCTGCTGTCTATTGATTTTATAACAGTCACCTTTTCTCCTTAACCCATAAAGACCCAGCACTACTTTTGTGTCAGTTCCCAGATTAAATACTCTCTATATTTAACCTTTTTTTTTAACTCATGAAGGCCCAAACATCCACCATCTACCAAAAGCATCTATTGATATAAACTATTTAACACCTGTTCATCCACTAATACATGTAAATAATTGATGTAAAATACAGTTATTTAACATCAGATATGACCCATTTGGATGTTCAGAGGCTCTGTAGTTACCATGGAAACACCGTCAATTGGATCAACAAAAGTGGATGGACACAGTGGGTTTATGTTCAATTAATGATATAAGTAACTAGAAGACACTTTTCCTCAATTTTTCTTTTTTTGATAAAATAACTAAACTCTATGAACATCTACATGATTGTTAAATTTAATGTTGAAAATACATGATTTTCACTAAAAAAACACAAATACAGAAGACTATATTACAACGAATGGTGATAAACCACTTAAGGATGGTTAAATATAGAGAAAAAATTTTTGGTAAGTGCCACAAATGTCACACTGGGTCCTTACAGGTTAAAAGTTCTCACACAGGGTGACACAATAGTGCTTAACAGATAGAAGGTCCTGGGTGCAATTCCAACCAGGGACCTTTTTGTGTGGAGTTTATATGTTCTCTCTGGGTACTCTAGTTTCCTCCCACCATCCACAGACATGCATTGGTAGGTTAATTGGTCAACCGAATTGCCCATAGGTGTGAATGTGAGAGTGATTGGTTGTTCATCTCTATATGTTGAACTGAGATGAACTGGTGACTCATTCAGGGTGTACCCCATTTTCGCCCATAGGTAGCTGGGATAGGCTCCAGCACCCTCCGTGACCCTAGTGAGGATAAAGAAGGTTCAGAAGATGAATGAATGAGTTCTCACACACTCTGATTCCTTTTGTATATGCCATTCATTTAGACCTAATCAATAACACAAGAATGAGCACCAGTTTATCCAGTTCAGTGCTGCATGCAAATACCTGAGCTCATTATAATCATTGTGAGGCCAGTACACATTAGTGGTTTCTCTAAGTGTTCATACATTTTCATAAAAACATAAAATTGCCGGGTATATTTCTGGAGCTATTACAGAAGAGGAACTTTATATTCATCAGCAGAATGGTCATTTTTAACACTAAAATCATATTGTCACATGCTATTTTCTGTGTGGAGGCAGGGAATCATAGTGGTAGCAAACTAATTTCCCATAAATAATCCAGATTTGGCTGTATATTCTTTTGCAATTGCTATATGCTCTAATTTCTTTTTTAAAAATGCCCTTTTCAAAACACAAATTAGTGTTGAGGATGAGCAGTAGAGCTGGTATGACATGTCTCATTAAATGTCTTCAAATTAAACAGCAAGTAATTTGGAGGACAAATGTCACCATAGGGAACTGGTGAGTACAACAAGCATGTACTGTGTGCTGTGTGTTTTCCTTGTATCTTTCCCTTAATGTCTTAACTGTTATGAAATGCCTCATGTCAGTAGGAGGAAGTCTTCCTGCCAACACAATAGTGCTGAACTGCTACATCTTCAAGTTCTATGAAACTTTGAATGTCAGTAGCAGTGACACTTCTTCAGTGTCATCGTTTGTCAGAGGGAAGTTACTGAGAAACACCATATTTAATCTATGTGGGCTTTAAAAGCTATTGGCCCCTTTGTTTTTCCGGGCTATGTGAGTTGGCGTTTGCACTTGTCAAGTCAGGATTTAGCTGTGGAGTTGACAGTTACACAAAAAACAAAACAGAGCAGAGGAGGGAAAATGCGTTCAGGTCTGAGTATAGCACAAGTGTGGGTCTTATTCACCAGGGGTATCCCCCTACACTACATTACCCAGAAGTCTCCTTCTCATTGGCCTCTTGAGTGTCACTGTGGCACCAGATGGTTCTCCCCTGAGCAAGGAGGCTAATTTCCCATCACCACCTGGGAACAGCTAGAAACTGATCCCACACTCACCCCTCATTAATTAAATGCTGTAATGGCATGCAGTGACTGGCTGTCCTGTTGGGATCTAACACAGAACCTCAGAGTCCTGTGGCTCAGGGAACAGAAAGGTGTGAATGCTCGATTCATGTGTCCACTTTATTCTGCTGTAATTATTAGAGATCATATTACAGATGTATCACATTATTAATCTGTGATTAACTCCATCCCCTATAAAGACATTTGACAACCCCCTGTACCCTTAATGACGAGTTTTGACACCTCCATTATTTCACTAAAGATGTGATTTGACGACCATTAGAACAGAATCTGTTTTTCACATGTAATATAATGTGATAGGTGGAGGTGACCACAGCCCATACTAGGTGAACCAATAGGATTAAATGATACATTTTGTTAGTTTTTTCTTTATTTCCAATTTGTATTTATTTTAAGCATTTGTTTTATTGTTTTTAATTTAGATGTTGTTTTTTACATTTGTTTATATTTAGTTTTAATTATTTAAAAAGAATATTTATTCATTAAAAAAAGAATCTAAAAATTATAATAATACATTTTTGCTGTTTTTTCCTGAAGTTTACAATGACAATTGTAGCCATTGGAAAAAGAAACAACACACCGGAAAAACATAATGTTCCTTGGGTAATCCTAGTAATACATATAAATATATATATGAGTTGTTCCTAGTAGGTTTCCAAGGGGAAAAAAGTTAAAAGAACAATGTCATCAGCTCCATTTGCTTTTATACAGGTCACTTCCCCTTATATCCCCAATTTAAAGTATCTACAATAAGTATTGGATGCTTTCTCTTTTTATTAGTTTCAATATAATTTGACATGTTTAACAATCAAGAAAAAAACTGAAAACAAATTTTCTTCCAAATAAATTATTGTCAAAAATGTCAACTTACATTGACCAATATTCCATTTATAAATGCAATAAAGGGGAAATACTTTTTATATAAAATGAACACTCCACAGGATGATAAGACATCAAGTACATATTTTAAAACATGTTAAATCCTAATAAACATAGTCCCAAAACTAAAAGGGAACAGGATGTAAAAAAACTAAGATTTTAAAAGCAAAAATGTAATTTTGTCACTAATAACAGCAGTTATCACTACAAAGGCAGTGAATAAGTACATTAGTGATCAATCTGTTTTAAAATACTCAATCATCCCAAGGCTTATCAAAATATAGTTTTATCTGATTAATAAAAATAAGATATTATGTTTTTATTAATCAAATAACTATAGCAAAATATGAAAAGATCATTAAATATCACAGCTGTAAGGCCACAACTGATATTTTCTTCATAACTATGCACATCCCACTAATTCTGTCAACCAATCAACTTTGCTGTTTTGAGAGGGGATGATCTAATCTGGATTTACAACTTGTAACTTGTACATAACTTAAGTGTTACATGAGTAATACGCATTTCACACAGGCAGACAAATTATGTGTTCTTCTAAGCTTATATAAAACTGTGTAGAGGAGACCACTGCTGGCCAACAGCTGAGAGACATCGTCTAGAAGGCGTTGTATGAAAGCATCCAACTGGTAGCTCTTAATCTCTTTTTGATCCCTTAAACCAACTTACTGCAGCTTCCCCACACCAAAGAGAAGTAAACAAAAAGGGTTCTTGACCCTTGGGATTGATTTTCTGTCAGAAAGGACTAAGACGTTTAGAAAACAACACATGACATGTAAAAAGTGTTGCTTTTTCTAGCTTGGACCATGTCAAAAAGAAAAGCTTATATAATCACACCTGCTAGAACATGAGGGACAGACTCGAGGAAACAAAGAAATCATGTTCATAGTAATGCAGTTCGGTAATCTGTATGTATCAAGGCTGTGTGGGGACATCAGGTCAATACCAGTGTGCGACCCACCAACATGTAGTAACAGGAAGGAGTTAGCACCAAAATACAAACAAGGTCAACTCAAAGACACTCAGTCTGAGCAAAAAGACAAAAAAGCTTAGTGCACAAAATAAATAAAAGATTTTCCTGTTTGTGTGGGAAGTTCACATTAAATCTACTGGAAGCCATGTTTACTGGGAAAAAAAAGATGAAGTGTCAGTCTGCAGAACGAAAGGACAAAGATGTGAAGGGATGTGTGAGGAGAAGCACATGAGTCTGGAGGAAAGAAGTCGGCAGAGAGATATACATCTGTCACTTTCATTCATCTTTCCAAACAGTCAGCAGAGAGGTGGGCGTCAATAACTGGATATATAATGTGCATTGCAGTTACATTTTGTTGTTTTCCATTTTCCATCTCTTTCGGGGTCACCACAGCAATGATGATTTGGCGCATGTTTTTACGTAAGGATTCCCTTCCTGAAAACCGGGCAGGGGACTAAACCCCGGCCTCCCGTGCAGCAGGTAAGAGTTCTACCACCGAAATATCTCACCCCACAGCACCACAGTTACATCAAGTACACAAATCATCAAATCACATAGACCTGCTCATCAAAACACCGTTTGTCTTTGAGGAACATTTTAGTGCAACCTAAAATGCACTCTATAGTAATTGCATGGAAAAATAGTGGATGGATGAAAAGACGCCAAAGGGGGAGTTGACAGTCACTGATTTTAAAACAACTCTTATGTCGTTGGAACAATGTAAGTCATCTACCCAGATCCATTATTCAAGAACACCTGCAGAGAAATTATGCACCAAAAAGGAAAAATAAAACATGAATACACTGTGCATGGCTGAATATATTAAAATAATATGATTGAATTAAACACTGTTGTTTGTTTTCTAGCAGCTGACTTAATGACACATTGGTCCCATCAGGCCAGTCAGTCATTCCTTAATTTACTTAATTTCTCTCTGAAGAAATCCTTTGATGAGTGCTCACACAGCTTCTGAAGCTAATGCAAAATTTGTTGTGAGCATGATGATTCTAGCTTAAAAATCTTCCTTTTTAAACAGCATGGGAATTCACCGCTGTGCAGCAAAAACAGCTTGAATTGATGCCATCTGTGAACTGGCCACCAGTACAAAAAGCAATCACAGAAAGTCCCAAAAGACAGAAACAATCTCTGACTCAATAAACGAGTGTCAGAGGACGTGATTTTTTTTTTTTTAACAACTTCCTCATTCCTTCTCCAAGACTGACATCAGTGTTACAGAAAACCAAACATTTCACAATATGATTTAACTGTTTGACTCATGTTGTAATGTTTGAGTTTCAGAATCAGTCAGTAGCTTTAGTCATAACAGTGTCTTCTCAGAAGTTTACTTACTAGATGTCTATTAAGCATCAAAGATCAAATCCAGCTGAGTTTGCTCAAAAGATAAGTGTCTAAGAAGCACTGTGTAGAACAAAGAATGTTGGTACTGAGCACAGAAATATAGTTTGTGTTTGTGGTGTGATACACAAGCATCATGAAAGAAGACACAGACTCAGAGCAGACTGGGTGTACAATGTGATACCAGGAAAACAACTAGTCACCTCAAAAAGGTGAAAAACATACAGTAGCAGATGATATAATGTGGTTTTCACTGCAGATGCAAACCTGCTCATTTACACCTCACAGCATCACTGAGGACATGGCTCCACATCATAGCAACTCAATGAAGGCACATTTTTACTTTTACTTTCTTTACCACTGTTGCATTATGGCAGCTTTTTCTTGAGTCTTGTTTCTTCTATAGCATGCTGTACTATATCTAATTACATTATTTTTTATCTTTTGAAATTTGGAAAGTTTCTAATCATACGTTGGTAGGGTGGATGATTTTTTCCATTGTCTACTGACCTGGTCATTATGAGCAATCCAAAATCTATGAACAGTATTAGCCTGAAAACAAAGGAAAACACTAAAACCAGAAGTAAAGTCCAGCATTAATTAAAAAAAAAAAAAAAAAGAAGAAGTTCTTTGTGATGTTAAAGCAAAAGTAAAACTACTCACCACCTGGGTTAAACAAACAACACAGTCTTCATGTATTTATTTATTTTTAGGTCTACTGACTATGTAGTAGGGGTGTAGCGGTGCACTCGTTTGTACCGAAACGCATCAGTATGGGACTTCGGTTCAATACATACATGTACCAAAATACATGTATCTTATGTGATGAACACAAACACTTATGGAACAGAGTGGTCGCACAGGGTTTTGCAGCTGCAAATTCTCAGTGCAAGGCACATAAGCCAGGTCGCATGTTCAAAGCATATTAACTTTCATTTTCTGTTTTTCTGTTGCACCTTTTGGTGCACAAGAGTCCACGGGTTCCTTTATAGCAAAAGGGATTTTTTTTTTTTTTTTACTGAAGTTTGCAAAATTCAGTGGACTTGTTCCTCTACTCCCTGTATGTGTCTCTGTTATGGTGTGAGGTCACGTTCACAACATGTTCACCTAACAGAATACTGTGAGGCATTCAAGAACACTCAGTAATTTACAGTGTTTGCCATAAACAAACACTGGACATTCAAAATTACAAAAATACATTACATGTGGGGATGTCTGTTAATGCACAAATGACTGAATAATTTTTTATAGAAATGTCCTGTCTCGCACAGGTAGTTACGGAGCACACACACCTGTAACCCCCCCCACCACACACACACACACACACACACACCCGTAACACCCCCCACCACCACCACTGGCCTCCTTCACTGTACCAAAAACATACTGAAAATGAATTGAACCAAAGACCCCTGTACCGAAAACGTCTGTACAGTTACACCCCTACTATGTAATGCAGCAAACATCAGTAAAGAGCAGTTTACATCATCCTGCAACACTAATATCAACCCCTACAGACTGAAATGGGCAATTTTAAGAGGAAAATATAGCACAAAACATTAAAGTAATTTATTCCGTCAGCAGCTTTAACATTCTCAGATTCGTCTCATCATCTCTAGATCAGACGTGGCTGCTGTGATGAAGATGTTTGGTCTTACTGTGTGACCTAATAATGCAATTTTCTTACGGTCACATGATAACAGGACATATGAGAAGGAAGTGTATCTTTTTGTCACAATACTTGTCAAAATATTGTATAACTATTAGAATCACAGCAGACATAGCGTGATGAGTGGAGCAGAAATTATCTCTTCAGTAGTCCCTAAAGGAGGTATGCAGTGAATTAAGTTTTTGTACAGCTGACAGACAACATCAAATAGCACAATATATTCTGACAGCCTCTGTCACGAGTTGTGTCGCCATCAAAGACTTCAGACTTCCTGAATGTGTGTCATCTGATCTCACATCGGTTGGATGTTGTGTTTGGCTAAACACTGACAATATATTTAGGTCATTTTGGTATCGCAGCATCATTTCTATCCCATTTCTTCTCCACCTGCTAATGTGTGAGTACATTATGAAAACATCAAGCACAGCCAATTCAAATACCCATCAACCGCCTGTTGCACCGATATTACACCCATGGCATAGGTCAAAGATCAGCAGATGGACCAGCTTACACGCAACAATGCCAGCCTGTTTTACAATATGACCTACATCAGAGTGTGAAAACAGGATAACCAGTCAAATTAGACCCAAATTAGGAAAGATACCTTTAATTTCCAGATGTCAGCCTAAAAAAAGACTTAAATGGAATAATTTTTTTGTCACATAAACTGAATGAATTATTATCTGAGCCATCGAAAAATATTTATCAACATATATTTTGGTTCATAATGCTAAGATTTAGCTTACATTTCATGATAATAGAGAACTCAAGTGGAAAATACTGAGGCTAATTATGTACAAATTAATACCATATTCTGCAGCTTAAAAGAGAGTCAATGCTAATAATGAATAAATAGAAAATACAAAAAAAGAAAAGCTCAGCTCCCTATGAGAGAATGTTCACTGACCTCAGAGAAGGCCATGGTTGGCTGTTGTTATTACAAACTGGCTGGTTTGTTTAAAGGAGATTTTATGATTTTCCCAATTAATTACTTGAGCATCCTTTTTTCTGCTGATAAGGACTTGGGTTTGTAGTAAAAAGGCTTCCAGTTCTCATTCTAGATGTAGCTGGATGAGTTTAGACCCACAGTGTTGTAATAATTATTGATTATTATTATTATTATTATTATTATTATTATTAATAATAATAATAATAATAAGTATTTAAAAAATTGCTGATCATAAAGGAGGAGGAGGAACTGAACCAATTCTACTAAGATTCCCAGTCCATCTTATCAACTCAACTCATCTCAACGCATCTCATCTACTCATCTTATCTACTCAACTCATCGAAACTCAGCTCATCAACTCTTCTCAGCGCCTCTTACCAAGTCATAACTCATCTAGTCAACTCGTATTATTATCCTTCACATTTTTTTTTTCTATTCTCACCATTATTATTAATATCTTTACTGGTTTTGGTCTCTGTGTCTCCTCTGTCTCTTCTAAGTCTCGTTCTGTTGGTGAACTATTGTATCCTCACAGAAAGTTTGTATCCAAATATCAACCACGCTTGTTAAGTGG
>JAPTGZ010000005.1:23499368-23531340 GCA_029814645.1 Fowleria isostigma | reverse complement strand
ACACACACACACACACACACACACACACACACACACGCACACGCACACACAAAATACAGAAGAACTACTGTATTTTTGTACTGCAACAACACTTTTAGTTGTGATTGATCATTTATTTGCAATCCAAACCCCTGCACATAAAACAGAACACAATGAGTAAAATGTACAGTACCCACAATGCAATGTGACAAATATATGCCACAGCATCATTTAAATCGTATCATGGTTATCAGGCTCTTCTGTTCTTTTGTGTTGTTATGTGTTTGGATAAGCCTTTTACTGCATGAGTTCTGTGCACACATTTTATTTTATTTTATTTATTTTTTTATGTTTCAATCCCTTTGGGGATAGTGGGGGTTCCCAGTTTCCGGCATCATTATTTTGGTGGGTCGTGAGTTTAACAGTTTGGGAACCCCTGTTGTAGAAGATGATGGTGTTTCCATGGTAACTACTGAGCCTCTGAATGTCCAAATGGGTCATATCTGATGACCATGAAAAGATGACAAACTGTATTTTACACCAATTATTTACATGAATTAATAAGTTTAGTGGATCTAGATGTTGTTAAACATTTTATAGTGATGGTGATGATCATGGTCGCCAGTGGTTGTCTGGGTCTGTATGGGTTAAGCTCATCCTCAACCAGTGAATCTGGACACGTACTTTAATTATCATCCTCAACAGCCAAAAAAAATCCTAAATAAAGTTTTTCTCCAGAAGCACAGAGCCAGTGATTTACAAAAACACAATGAACAATTATTGGCCCATAACCATAATTGAATGTTTATGATGCGGTTGAAACTTGTCAGCAATAAAATACAGGATAACATGCACTGAACTGTAACTTTATTTATTCTATTTTCTCCACCACAACAAAGCGGGAGGTCTGGTGCATGAAACTGAAATGAAAATGGGCCAGCTCTTCAGCAGTAATTAAAAATGGAACTTTTCAGGAAAGTTGATAAATAGGAAATAGGAAAATGTGTCAGACAAAAGAAATATCACAGAAAAACTTCATGAATAGAGAAAAACTTTTACCTCAGTGGGCATTGAAACCAGAAAGAATGACATTCAAAAGAAAGAACCATTTTTACACAACCCCTGGCGTCCTCTGAACAGCAGGAATCATTCTGTCTGAAAAACACTGACAGAAGACTTCAGAACCACTCATGGACGAGGTCATGGTGGATGGTTAGATCAAGTGTTTGAGTCTTGAATGTATCCCATGACCCAGATCTTTCCCATCAGGAAGGTGCTCATTTCACATTTAATATATAGGTGTATAACTAATGCAATTACAGTGTGGCCTGCTTTAACCTGTGAAGTGTGAATCATGCTTCTGTCTCTTTGGATTTTATGAATGTGAAGAAACTAATACTTGTAATTACAGCATCGTTTAAAACAGGGAATCAAACAAGCGGCCCGGGGGCCAAATCCGGCCCACCAAAGGGTGCAATCCAGCCCATGGAATGAATGTGTGAAATTCAAAAATGACACTGAAGATACTAACAATCAAGGATGTACAGACCAATATGATCTAAAGTGGGTCAGACCAGTAAAATATTATCATAATTACCTATAAATAATGAAAAACACATGTTTCTATTTGTTTTAGTGTAAAAAAGTTAAATTACATAACCTTGTTTGTCATTTATAAACTGTACTTTCACAAAAAATGTGAATAATCTGAAATGTCTACAGAAAAATAAGTGCATTTTTACCTGTATTTTGCCTGTTATTAAAAGTTTTGTATATTTGTAGATACACTATTTCTTTATTTCTTTATTTAAGGTTCCTCATTAGTCTCTACCAAAGTACAGACTACTCTTCCTGGAGTCCATTCCCAATATAAAAGTGTTACAATTTATAAATTTACAAGGTACATACAGAAAAAAAAGCAAAAAATAAAATAAAAATAAAAACCAAACAAACAAAACTATACAAAATACAGTTACATTAATTTAGCATTGTTTTATTACTGACTACATATTTTTTAAGGTTTGCTTTAAAACAATATGATTACAAAAATATTAAATTATACATTTACAAAAGATATAGACAGAAAAAACTAAAGACAAAACAAAAAACAGTTACATTAAACATTGTTTCACTCTAAACAACTATGATCTTTAAGTTGTAATAAACATGTGTAAATGATAAACTGACATAATATTGTTAAAATAGCAGTTATTTTTCTTCAGAGATTTTAGGTTATTCATGTTATTCACAATTTTAAAGGGTAGTTTGTAGATGAAAACATGATTATAATATAATTGGACTTTTTTCACTGTTGTTATTTTACTTGGCCCACTTAAGATAATATTGGGCTGAATGTGGCCCTGAACTAAAATGAGTTTAAGACTCCTAATTTAAGTGAGGGGACCTGTTTTAGGCAGTTGAATGTCAGTCAGTCCTTTTGCTTCATTGTATATATTTTTATTTTTTTTTTTTTTTTTTTTACATTTTTTTCCTCATTAGACAGTCAAATCATGTTAGAGTGATCCATCCTGACTAAAAAACAATTTGACACTCCATTATCTGTTAATTTTTTTTCCCTGCAGTGGTCTGTAGAAATATCCTGTTTTTTTTATGGACAATAAAATGGCAGCTGTGGTTACCAGCAAAAAACGATAAAAAAACACATCAAACTTGAGATGCAAATTATTGATTACTTCATGAATCATTAGTTGACTGACCTTGTCGATTGTTCAATGATTAATTGATGAGCGGCAACTTTCCTGAGAACCTGAATTTCTGTTTCAATGAAGTCTATAAGAATAAAAGTTAAATATTGTTTACATTGATGCAAATGCACGTCATATTCCTTAATGATTGATTTATTGGACCATTAGGGATACAGTACAGGCAGTGACATTTATGTAGTGTAACTAAATAAATTCTACACAGAAATTAAGTCAAATAAATTGATCTGAAGAGGGGTAGTTTAGAAGAAATAGGCATTTCTGACTTAGCATCACTACCTGACACCATGAAGCCAAAGTTCAGCACGGAGGAGGTTGGATCTCCAGAAGCGGGGAGATGCTGTGATATTCAGTGATTCAGCAATATTTGTTTAAAATGTGAAATTTACTATTTGATTACTTTTTAATTTTATTTTAATTTTATTTTACTTATTTTATTTTAAAAAAGGATGACAATAGGCTGTTGTTTTTTCAACATTATGGTCTTGCAATTTAAATGGCACCACATTGGTTTTCAATGTATAGTTTTATTTTCTCAAAACAATACAAGTACATAATTTCTACATGCAAATTTGGTTTAGTTAACATACTCTTCCTGTGAAAACTACAGCTATATTTGATTTAACTGTTAACACAAACATGTTTTCAAATAAACAACTTTGCATTGCATTTTCACTTATAGTTTTTTATGTTGCAATTTTACAAGCTTTTGGTGTTGATTTAATGGTCATCTTTTATGGTGTGGTGAACACAAAATCAGAATACGCAGATGGACACCAGCATGTATCACTAGAAACAAAGCAACTAAGCAAAAGCCTCCATTTAGGTCTGTTCATTAGTCAGAGTAAAGTGGCTGTCACGTATGGTCAGTGGGAGTGCAGGGCAATGTGGATTTAGCCATTATTGCAGCAATGCTTTTGTTCCCCTGGTAAAAAAAATTAGACAGGAGACCATACTTCTTACTAGAATGGCTACTGCTCTGTGCCACCTTTTACTGAATATAGTAACATTGTTAACAGGTTTATTTGCAAAGGCACGGGACTAATCAATCCATGCTTAATATGTATAAGGATAACCTGAGATGTGAGAATAAAGTGGAAATATGTACATCCATCAGAGGAGGTTAGATGGTCTCTTGTGTTTGTGTGAATGAAAATACACTATTACTTATACTACTAAAAACACTACTACTTACTACTATTATATGTTGTGGAATAAGAAGAATGGACTAATCATCTTGGAGGAGATCTGGGTTCTTTCACTACACTTTTACTTTATATTTCTTTCTGTTCGTGCATGACAGTCATGACAAATGCATCCTCATTAACCCTTAAATACAAATGTTGGTCACAGAAAAGCAGCTTCTAAATCCACATATTTTTGCTTTCAAGAATGACATTGTGATGTTTTGGGTGAGTGCAAATTGTAAGCCTCCTCTGCACCATCAGGAAGCGATGCCTTTTAAGAGTAGGAGTGATGGGGGATGCATGCCTGGCACTGCTTTTAAGGCTAGAGACGAGTACCTCAGCTACAGTTTCAAGCCCATACAACACAGCTGAACAAACCACAACGTATGGTGTGTGTGTGTGAATATACATTAATATAAAAGAGTAATTTAAATGTAATGTAATATATAAATATATATATATATTTTATGGAGAAGAGATGGTTGTATTTCTTCCTACCCCTTTTCAGCTGTGTAAATGAAACTATTGTGCTGTTCTTCTTTCTCAGATTATCTTGATAGTTGATTTTTGTATTATTATTTCTGTTTTACTTGTTCACGTATATGTTAAATTTCATTGCACATTTATGATAAAACACTCAATTAATCAATCAAATGGTCAGATTGAGAGGTTTTGTTTTTGTTTCATATGATTGTGAATGAATATCTTCGTATATATGGTAAATGCTCTTGACGAAGCAAAACATTTTATGCCTTTTTTCACCTAAAATTTTATTTAATATCATGCTAATGTGTGACCGAGGAAGTAATATATCCTGTCACAATAAATGTTAGCTAAAACCCTATTTCTATTTCTTCTACTTTTTGTTACAGAGAATAATGAGTTTTGGTTTCAAAGAACCTGTTATTTTGGAAAAACCTGCCTTGGCAACATCAAATTCTGAGTCACTTCTTGCGGAGAAACCTGTGAAAGCAATTTCAGATCAATTTTACTTCAGATACAGACAGGTTTCATCTTATTTTCTGGTTGGGTGTTATAAAGGGAATAGCTCATCCACTCCACACATTGTACATGTGCCCACTTGAGACTAATAGATCCACCCCCAGCATCTTTTCTATTAGTAATAAGTTAGAAATGTTAAGTACTGAAACAAAACAATCACTGTGCAACAATTAGTAAAAGAGCTGCAATATGATTTCAGGTCAATATTGTTTTGCCCATTTTGGCTCAAGAGAATAGAATTTCAAGTCCCTTCTGTTTTATAGTTTCAGCCAACTCATTCAGGGCTTTGGATAAGAGGGCCAGCCCACACTGACAGCTTACACCTTCTGGAGTGAGACAGTAATAGCATTACCAACAATGCCAGCACACAATATAAACACAAATCCAAAATCACGACTCTCAAACCACCATGTATTTCTGAAAACATCCAACTGGATGAACACCTGAATCAAAAACAGTCATTACCATTTACATTCTTATCTCTGATTAGGGTATGAGTGTACAATAGCCTCAAGCTGGAACTTGTTTGATCTTTTTCAACCATAAATACTTATTCTGACTGTTGTTGCTTGGGGACTTTGATAACCAAGATAAGAAGTTCCTGTTTCAGAGGTGTTCCTTGAGGTCTATAGGCCGAAGGTAATAAATATTCAAGAAACTGTCAAGCTCCTTTATGTGAGAGTGTAATTAAACCAGTCAGATAAGCAGTGTTTATTCCCAAGTATAGAATCATATTACTTTCCCAGATGAACTGTATTAAAACTGCACAGCACAGACACTACCAATCAAACATTCAGATGTACAAACATCATCAAAACAAATTAATACAAATGATGAATATTGATATTTTTTTTTTTTTTTTTGAAAGAGATTCGTCATGGCTCTTGACTCCAAAATGAGCCTGAGTTGTGCTTTCTTTAAAGATACAGGGACTTGTTTCTAGATAATTCTTGGTCATCCATTAGGAGCGACTAGTGCTATATTGCTTCTTTCAGGAATATTACTGAATGTGATATTTGGACTTTATGGTGCATTTTTAGTAGATTCACAGAACATAAACTTCTTGCAGACAGAATATCCATCCATTTCCCACCAAATACTACCTGATTAATCTAGTATTCTGTAACCTTATTATCTCAATATGTTCTTTTAAACCACTCATTCATTCTTACCACTTGAATTCTTGCCACATATGAGGTGCTGATAGGGTTGCAGCAGACCCCAGACCTCTGAGTCGTTGTTGATGGCTTGCTCCAGTGACTCCAGCGTAAACTTGGGGATGCCGTTGTCCCTCTCCACCAGCGCGCTGCGCAACACACGACTGAACACCTCTCTGAACAGACTCTCCATACAGGCCGTGAGGTATATGGCAGCGTGTTCATGGATCCTCAGGGCCACCCGACTATCCACCATCCACCTGAAGAACTTCCCCACGGAGAACACCAGCCCGCAGCGCGCAGACTTGCCCCTGCTGAACTTGTCCCCGGTGCTCATGTTGTACAGGGACAGGGCGCTCAGAGCCGCCGTGATGCAGTTCACAGAGATGGTCCATGACAGCACCACCTTGATGGCACTCTGGATCTCATGCTTGGTGCACTTGGCGTAGCGCAGGCTGAGTCTCTGCGCCTCCCGGGCCACCCTCACCAGTGCGCGGCTGATGAGAGCCGAGAGTCTGGCCAGGACCTCCGGGGACGGACTGCCCACCATCAGGTCCTCGTCTTTCCTCAGTGCGCCCTCCACCTCTCCGAGGCTCCATGGCGCGTCCTCCAGCTCGGGCAGCTTGGCGCACTGACCCGAGCACTCCAGTATCTCCGTGTCCTCCGCCAGGACTGTGTTGACCGTGTCCAAACTGTTTTGTCTGCTGTGCATGGATTCCGTCAGATGCCAGCAGTTTCCCCCATGCGAGACGGACTGATGCGTGTCGGAGCAGCACAGCGACACGCTGGACGACCTGACCGAGTCCGCGGCTCCACCATAACCAGAATCAAGCGTTAAATCCTCCAGCGTCCTCACGACTGTCTTACCCTTGCCTGCCATAACTGCACCGCATACTGTTGGGTATGCGTGGTCTCAGTCCAAAACCACAAACTCGTTCAGGGCTGGATCTCACCGGTGTCCGAGGGCTCCGCTGTTCTTCCCCAGCTTCAACGGTCCAAAAGTCCAACGATGGAAGTGACTTTTTACTTTCCTCCTGCTCTCAGTGCATCGGTGCCTTCGATCTACTCTTGTCCACAACTTCTCACGCGTAACCTGAGAGCGCACCAACCTCCGCGCTCACTGCAACAAGCGCCGCACAGGCAGGCTTAATGGAGAGGAGGGGCCTGGAGCCCCTGGGGCCGGAACAAGCCAATCCACGGCTCCATCAGCTGTGACTGACACAGACAACAGGCTACCTTTCAGCAAAGGCTACCTGCTGTTGAAATGCAGAATCACAGATCCACACGCAGCCTTACTGTACCAACAAATCTGTTATTTGTAGCAGTGGAGATGGAAATCATCACGGCGGTGTCAGGATGACAGTCCCACTGAGATAACACATGGTGGAAATGGGAATGCACTCAGAGCGGTGCAGAGAAACACCGTGACGTGTTTACGCGTAGACAGACAGCACAAAAACAGCACGAAATCCTCTGTATTTACACTGGATCTCAACGTTATAACACCGATGAAGAGAACAGAGAAAGAACAGGGGACAGAAGTAGAGTCCACTGAAGTAGATTCTCCCTCTGATCAGCGGAAGAACCCAACTATAATCATACAAGTCTTTGAGACAAAAAAAAATAAAAAAATCAATGAGTATTCATATCACATGTTCATATCTTTAAATATTGTAAGGAACCATTTTATTGACTTCTCCATCCTGAGTGTCATTTTTTATCTCACCATGATTGATTTGCCGTTTATTAAAGTCTAACTAACGGTAAGCTTTTTGTTTTAGGAACAGACATAAAATCTCTATAATAATAATAATTATGAATGAACCCTATTCTATGTGTCAGTTTATATGGTACACAAGGTATACAAAACATCACATTCATGCGGGTGTTATTTTTTTATTTTTGGCATGTCATCCCAGCAATAGTCCAGATAAATAAAATAAATAAATAAATAAATAAAAGTTACTCTGCAGCAAACGTCTTGAGAAAAAAAAGATGTTTTAATGCCAGATCCCTATAAATATTTCAATGTTCCTACACATTGGTCTGTGCTTTTTGACATCAGTAACAGAACTACCTCAAAGTCCAGTAACAAGATGCGCAGTCCCGCTTCAAGGTTAAGAAACTTCCCATTTTGACAGTAAGTGTTTTATATTTCATAATTTTAATTTTTATAGGCCATAAAAACAAAGCCTGAGCTGAATTCTGAGGACAGACTGAGACGAACAGTTGGTGGAATGATGATTCATCCATTCTGCTGGGGCTTCTCCTTGTATGTCTGAGCTGGACCAACCATCTGTCCACAATGCGTGCCATGCCAGAGGCCCTTTCATATTTTCTTTGCATGACACTGCACAACCCATGCCAAAACTGAAAACTTACTACTGGACTGAAGGGCAACAGCCATGATTTGAGAGATGAGGACACCCGCTGTTATTAAATGACTAACAGGGAAAGTAGTAAAACATTCCTGCTTGCATTATACTGTTATTGGGATGGATTTTGTTTAAAAGCCTCTATAATTAAAAAAACAAACAAAAAAAAACATGTTGTACTATTACTATAGACCTTTGATAAAAATGAAGATATCTGTCTCTCAAAATATGACAGTTACACACTACATGATATTATGTGACATTATAGATCAGAATTTCTTCATGTGAAGACCCCATAATATGACATAGCAAGGGACAATATGGACCAGTTTGTACACATTTTTGCTTTTGAGATTAAAAAAAACTGTACATAAATATTGACAAGAAAAAACGGGGAACTAGTATAAATGTACAGTTTCTTTACAGATATATAATTGTATCAGCGCTTATTTCTAAAATGTAGTATATATGAATAGTTTGAGGATCAAAATGAACACATCTTCTTTGACATTGGCTCCGTTCATCTTTGCAGTCTGCTCGTGATGCACTGCAGCATATCTTGCTGACTAACTCAGGTGAGAGTTGTGGAGGTGGGCAGCTGTCAGCTGCTTCTCTACATGCACTGTGGTCCTGTAAAGCTGGTCCTCACTTATTAAGCCTTGGTTGCCTGGTAACAGCAAAATGATCATGATTTTCCCAGCAAGATGATAGATTGTCAGTATTTTGTCAGTACAATAAATATGGTGTCGTGCCTCCATAGACCATATTTTCCCATATTTAGATTATATGATGTTTAAAATCCCCGGTTTATAAGTGTACTTTAGTACACGTGCTTCATGCAAATAGATATTGTACAATCTGATATTTTGTATCTATATTTTACTCACGACTTATCATATATTGTCCATTTTCCAATTGACTGTGTTTTTTAAATGTAGGTCACAAAACACTAAAATGTAAATGTCAAAAAAAAAAAGAAAGAAAGAAAGTGAAGGAAAACGACAAGTTCAGCCTTCAGTCTTCATTACGTTACAATAATGAACAGGGACCGAGCCGACCGTGCTTTGCTATCATTATGTTATACTGCCTCATTGTGGCTCAACCGGAGAACTTGCTCTGCAGCCAGAGCTACATTTTATTTCTTGCATAATTACAAACCTATTTATGTAAGAGAATATGTGACGCACTTCTTTTCCTTGACATTAAAAACCTCAAGACAAAATATGTGAAGCACTTAATATTACAAAAACAACTCATAAAAGCACAGGGTGCATACCTATAAATGTCACTGCATACACATTATTATATAAAAACAGGATTGCAGTAGGCGAATGTCAAAGCAATATCCATGTTGTTTTAAGTAGGCCTACTGTACGGATTCAGGCGCTGTGGCTCTTTACCTTTCTTTTAATTTAAGTATTTCTTATAATAATAATAATAATAATAATAATAATAATAATAATAATAATAATAATAGTTTCTCGAGTTTAGGGATACTTTTTTCTTTGTTAACATGATGTCTGTGACATACAGAGCGAATATCTGTGGAGTGTGACCTGTCTTCCTGTACAAACTGTCAGGTTGCTGTTATGCCACAGCATTTACTAGCCGTACGCACTCCCTCTCTGCTGTCTCTGGACCCACGGTGTGAAGCGTGGACGCCGTTCACACATGCTCAGGCTCGTGTCTTTATCCGGGTTCTTTGTGGTAAATGAGCCAGTGCGCTTTACAGGTTGGCAGGGTTTAGTGTACATATACGCAGGTTTATCCCCATGACACATAGAGTGTTTTATTTGAATGTGGGAAGCATTTATGTGCACAACCTCTCAGTTTTAATCAGTAGGCTAGTTCTATTAATGCACATAATAAAATAGTATCAGTGAGTATTTGTTTGCCAAAATAAGATGCATGCAGATCTAGGAAAATTGGGTAAATAGTCTCTACTCAAGCTTTATTGTTGTTTGGGATACCATGGTTGATCTATATTACAAGTATGGTGCTTTCCATGTTGAGTGTTATTAGGGCGAGAGAAAGCACGCTGTATAAACGTGACTACGCTGACAACGCACAGAGCTGATCGGACCAATCACAGGGCTCAGAGCTGTCTGCGTCTGTAGTGGGCGGAGTCACGGCAGTAGGTGCGGTAAAGAGGCTAAAGGGGTTTACACGCAGGCTGAGGATATTTCCTGATAATAGTCCATCAAAACAGCTGTTTGCCAGTCGGGAAACGAGTCAGACGGAACGGAGAAGAGTTTTAAGCAGCTAAGTATCCGAACGGCTACGTTAGGTCGAAAAAAATTGACGTTTTTGAAGCGGTAAACTATTTACATAACCTTCTCTCCCGGCACTCGCGGCGGGGAGCAGCCGGTCTTGCCACGGTGTCTGACGGTTAAGGGCATCACCAAGTAATTGAATTTACAGGCCAGGTGGTTACCCTGCTATTCAGCGATACTTTAGGCAAGTTACCTAAGTGCGAACTCAGCAAAGCGTATTAGTTTATGTATTTCTGTAAGTGGGTTTTTTACCATTCAGAAAAACAAGTTATACAACAAGACGGGCTTGTCAGTGAACCGGGTCCTAACGCCCGCCGGTTACACAGTCACATTACCGGGGAGCGCGTGCTGTCTCGTGCTCAAATGGTTCTGTGGACAGTGGTCTCTGAAAGTGTCGACATTATGGAAAAGGTTCTGCTAGAGCAGGGTTAATACAAGTGCAGGACTGCATTAGAGAGAAGTCAACGGTTGCATGCTGAAACGGCATACTACCGCTCGAAATTAATATAAACTGAATTTCCAAGTGTCCTTGTTTTGTTTTTTTTTCCGTTTTTTTTTTTTTTTATTTGGACATACTTTGTCAAACACTGAGTCGGGAATAAGCGGAGTGATCACACAAGACTGATATAATTCAAAAAGGAAAAGGACTCATCCAGTCGAGTAATGGTCATTAATACGATCCACTGGTTCAGGAAGGGCTTGCGGCTCCACGACAACCCGTCGCTCAAGGAATCTCTGCTGGGAGCGGATTCTGTCCGCTGTGTCTACATCCTCGACCCCTGGTTCGCCGGATCTTCCAACGTTGGGATCAACAGGTGGAGGTGAGGATAGCCCAAACAGATGCCAACACACCAGCACATAACCTCAGTGAAATCCACGTGTGTGTGTGTGTGCAGTAGGTTTCCATATGTGTCATGCATCTCTCAGTCAGCACTTTTTATGCCCTCAGGTCCAGGTAACTATGATTTAAAACTACAGTGTATCTTGCTTTTGGTGGCGAATATAAAAATAATGTAATATTTAAGAAAAGATGTATAAAGCGACGCTTAAGCATTTCATATTAAAGTTTGGGGGGCAAAAGTTACTTGTTAGTACTGGACTTCTGTTTTGTCTGGCTAATAATGTCAGCTCTAAGGAATAGCCTCAGGTCATTTGGTGCAAGAAGTCACAGGAATTCACATCTGAATAAATACAGTTGTGTATTTATGTGCAAACCTGAGTGGACTGAGATTATTACACTGATGAACTGCTGCAAAGGGATAGCATTACATAATAATACATAATATGTAAATCTATGTCTTTATTCAGTTACTGTTAAAATACCATCAACTTAATGATAATTGCAATAGTTAAAATGGGAAACAAAAGTGCTTTCGTCTCTTCTTGTCCTCCAGATCTTAATTTGTGTTTTGGTATATTTATCTATTTCTACTGTCTAGACTATTATTACAGTTCAAAGTTATCCTGCAGCTTGATGCTTTAAGTTTCAGTGTTTTGCACAAGGTTTTGACAGCGGCAGTTTTGACATTCTTTCACATCGAGGATCCTCAGCTTGTTATAGTTAAGACCACAGATTTTCTCTGTGGTCTCTGCTAGACCTTGGCATTCTAAATATCTGTCAGACTGTTATTTATTAATTCCAGTACAATGATAGCTGGTGAAATTATTGTTTGGTGGGGCCAAGATGCACCAAAAGCACATGCATCATTATTTTCAAATTTCAACTTCAATTAAGATAAAAAAACAAAAAAAAACCACACACAGTCATTTATTTTTTATATGTAAGCCTTCAAACATGCAAATTTTTCCATGACTCTATTGACAAAATGGCCAATACATTTGAGGTGAAGGTAGTACGGGTAGATTGCATGAAATAATAATAATAATTAAAAAAAAAAAGGGTTAACAAACATCACTGTTACCTCTCATACCAAGATTCCAACAGTGGCCTCCTGCATCAGAGGCATAAGTGTTATCCACTGAGCTATCCAGCCACATAAACATATCTCACTAGTATAGTAGTCTATGGACCTAGGCACTGAGTCCATTTCTAAGGAAGGTCTTGATTCTTTTCAGGATGTGACGTTTACTCCTGTGGGTGGTGCTTGGGCACATCTCTCTGCGCCCAGAGGCTCTTCTATCTTTTGTAGTGGAGAGGGTCTTCTGCATTTATAATGAGAGTCTGTTTTGGGGAATGCAGGGCCTTGGGTGCAGATTTCTGCACCCCAATCATAAAACGCATCACTTGACTGCTCACTAAACAACTGCAAACATTTTTTAACTACACTTGAATGTACATTATGCATGGTACTCATGGACTGTTTTATTTATAACTTGTTTTTTTAAATATTCACATTTTATGTAAAATTATTTTAGGTGATTTGTATGGTCTTCTTTATGTGAGACAGATGGGGTGTTGACCTCGCGAGACCTGGCAGAAGTGCTTTTTTACAATACTCCGAACAGCTGTTCTAAAAATTTTATGATATATTTGATTAGAAAAATATGTATCTCGACTGAATTAGTGATCTGTGTCAGTCACAATTAAGTATAATAAATTTACAATCTTTAATGTCTTCATCCCTTTAAAAATTAATAGACATCAGCTATTGAACTATGTCAGAAACAGACACAAATGGAATGGAATGAAGCCACATAAAGCATTCATGTAACAAGAGTTGATTTATATTTTTGTCTCCCTGCTTTGTCAGCTTTCCTCCAATGATGAATATTGGCAGTAATGCAGATGACTTTAATGTCACTATATAATGTGAGATGAGTGAGTTTAAATTCAGGAAGACTGCAAATGTGTGTGTCTTATGTTGCTGTATACTTCTGGTGAAGTATACGGTGCTTTACAGGATCATGTGACGGAGATAAGAGTAACAACCGTTAAGTTAACTGGAGTGGTTGGCAAACGGTGACTCAGAGGGTTTTCCCATTTTATGAACCTTTAACTGATCCATCTAACTGTCAAGGTTAACCTTCAAAGTTTTTCCCCAGCCTAAACAAATAGTTGGCATCTTCTTACTGCTTACTGAACTTAGACATTTATTCACTAAAAACCTGATGGCTTCCACTCCTTGTCTGTGCAAACTATTTTATATTCTAAGTGGATTTAATGATCTGTACAGGAAGTGACCACTCTGGTTTGTGAATGGAACCGCTGTTGTGTGGTTGGTGTCTTGCTGAATGTTTTTTTTTTTTTTTTTTTGCTGTTTTCTCTGGTTTACATTGCTGTCTCATGCTGTAGCTTGAAGAGTAGGGCAGCAGCTGAAAAAGGCGTGCCTTATGAAGCACCCATGTTATGCTTCTATAGTTATGTAACGTGCAGCCTGGAATGATGCAAAGTGCACACATCACTTGATATGTCCCAATTTGTATCTTTTTTTCTTTTTTCATTTGATTTGATTATAAAATATAACATGAAAAATGATGCATACACAAGTTGGCTCACAGTTTCTCTCTTCCCCTTTAATCTATAAAGGACTCTCCTTTGCAGTGCCAAGATTAGAGTTTGTTTATTTGCATCATTGTGTATTGGTGTTTTAACCACTGTTTAAAGCACCAACTGAGATTTTTAAAAAAAAATATATATATTTTTAACACAGATGTAACACAAATGACACATTTGTCATTAAATTAGTCAATGAATAGTGATACATCTGAGAGTGCACCTGGAAATATAAAACTATTGGCTCTACTGCTTCATAAGAACTCTGAAGGTTTGTTTGTTCTGCACAGTCTACATTATTGAAAGCAATGTTAATCACATGCATGAAATAAAAGTCAATGCAATGTATTACATCCATATTGTTCTTGAGGTGGTCATGGAGGCACAAACGGCCATAGCTCAGGAGGTAGAGTGGGTTGTCCAATAACCAAAGGGTTGACGGTTTGAATCCCGCTCTCTCCTAGTCATGTGCTGTTGTGTCCATGGGCAAGATGTTTCATCCACCTTGCCTCCAGTGTCACCCACACTGGTGTATGAATGATGGCTGCACTATATTGGAAAAACCAGATATTGCAATTTGTTTTTAAACTTGCAATAGATATTTTGATATGAAAAAATTCTCAGGAGGATGTAATAGCTGTGTGGTGTAGTGTAGTGATGCAGGTTTTGGGTGTTTTTTCAATCAAAAGCGGGTCCCGCTTTTGTGGAATTATTTGCCCCAACCCACCTCACAAATAGTGACATTTTTTTGACCCACCCCAACCTGTTGGTTATCATCCTTGTAGCTAAAATAATTCCAGATAACTGATGTTACTTTTCTTTTTGGCACCAAGTCTTGGTTTTTAGTGATTTTTCTTTTGTTCGTTGCTCATTTTTCAATGCTGTTACCGTGACTCCATGTTCAGGGGTGTGGTCTGCTTTGGTAAACTAATTAAAAACGATTGTGATTGGTGGATCACTGCAAGCAGTGTGTTTCAGCTACCCAGGTTGACAGTAGACAAGAACATGTTGAGTTCATTTGCCTCCTACATTGCAGGACCTGTGATGTGACCATTGCGCACACGTACATTGTGATGACTATGCTCAAATAATATACTGTGCAGCTCTAGTGTGAATGCATACGAATGTTCGTTGGTGGTTGGAGGGGGTGTTTGGCGTGAATTGGCAGTCCTGCTTCCATCAGCCTGCCCCAGGGTAGATGTGGCTACAGATGTAGTTTACCAACAACAGTGTGAATGTGAGAGTGAAGAAACAATGGATTAATAATGCAAAGCCTTTGGGAGCCTTGAAAAGCCATTATTATTATTATTATTATTATTATTATTATTATTGTTTATTATTAAAATGTCTTATAATCTGCAGCTTCTCTTTAGACTTATTTCAGCTCTTGCATATTAAGAGCAAACACTCACTAACTGTGAGTATCCTTTGAACCACTCTATAAGCAGAGGGCAGTCCTGTCCTTGAGTTCTAGGTGTGGATCCTGACTGAATAAGTTGTGTCACTGCCAGATGACATAATCATAATAACTTCTCCCTTGCCTAACAGCCTCAAGCGTGGCGCAAGTAGGTCAGTATGTTAGTAGAAACCCTTCCATCCTCCACATCTTTTTGACCTACTTTTGCTCTGTTGCCTGAAAGAGAACTAAACTATTTCTGGTGAGTTTATAACTACAAGTACTACAGACATCTAATCTATGTCCATCTGATACTCATTTTAATGTCATCATGTTTAACAAATCATCAAGTTAAACAAACATGTTTAACTTAGTTGAAAGACTTATACTGGGTGGCCTGTGTGTAGGAAAGACCTTTTCTACAAATGAAAGTAATTTATGAGAACATGATTAGTATGAAGTTACTCTATAAAGGAGTTATTTCTAAAAGGTAGGAGTGCAATTTAGAGGACAAACGGGAGAAAGAATGTAAACCAGAAATGTATGGAGGTTCTTGAGCAATGCAAAATAGCTTTCTCATGACAGACCACTCCAAATGGACAAGCTTTACTGTCTGGTTCAACTTCAGGATCAGCTTTTGAAGTCATATGATGACTGTCTCGTCCGGGGTGACCTAGAGAGTAAGTTAGCTAAAGTGAGTTTTCTCTGTGGATAACACTGGGCGGGTATGTAAACAAACCACATGTTAGTCATAGGATAATTAGTCATAGACAGTTTCCAGATGTGAATGTAATGGTGAACTCAAAACAAGATGTGTTATATATCTGTGCCACGGCTCATGATTAAAGACACCTATAGCTTTTACTGCGGGTTCAGTACAACATTTTAGGGAAAAGTGCTTAAAGCTCCGATTCATTTAGTACCCCTTCTGCACCAGATCTCAAATTATGCATAATAGTCCCTGGAGCCATGATAAATGTTAAAATCTTCAAAGTCTACACATTTGTTAAAGGAGTGATGTTTTGCTTTTTTTTTAGTGGAATTATGTATTTTAAAACATTTCCCTGTGGTCTACATAAACTGTAAATGCTATGCTTGGGTCTGAGTTCTTCATTAATTCAACTCCACAGGTCCATCTTCAACCATATTTCTGAGTAATGACACAAGAAGTTGTTTTACTACTGGCCCTTTAAATGCAAATTAGCCACTTCACACCCCACCCCCTCCAGGTTGTTGGCCGTGCTGCTCTGTCACTTTCAGCCACTTGTGTTCATTAATACAACCAATAACTGAATATTTTAGGTAATCGGCTCAAAGTTTGGACTTTTTCAGTACGGGCTACAACCACTGCTGCTGACAGACTGTTATGTCGTACTCAGAGAAATGTTCATCAGAAGTCTTGACCTTACAGGTGCAAATGTCATGATGTAACTCACATTTGTAACAAATTTAGAAGGAATTAAAATAGGCTGTAGAAATGCACTCAATTTTTGCCAAAATAAATATAGCTCTGCAGCACCTGGAGGGTTGACATTAAAACTTTCTGAACAATTGGGTTCAAATACACAAATAAATGAGCCAAAGACTAATAAAAGTGGGTTTAGCAAAATATAACCCCTTAAAAAAACAAGTATTGCCTGGTCTAATAATAAATAATTACAATAGAGCTCCAGCCTCTTGCAAATGTCTGTTTTTTTTTTTTACTGTTGCGAGCGATACTATAAGTTTTCAACTGAAGTTTTTCCAGAGGTGTTAAATACAAAGTGTTTGAAAACAAATGGAAGTGTCACTGAAATGCACTCCTAGCAAACACCCATCTGGTTTTCTCATCAGTAAAACACAAGATTAGATTAGGATTACACAGGAAGCTTCCACCTACGAACTTTGGTACCTATAGAAACAGTACGGGAAGCAGCGTATTACTGCCGCTCCATCTGCAAGCATGCATGTATCTGTGTGTGTGTGGGTGTGCATTCTGGGTGCAGTGCATTGAGATGTTTACAGATTGTGTTATTTTTGAGCAGGTGATGCAAAATTACGAAACGGATAAACCAATAAAGTACAGATGAAATTTATTCTGGCGCTTTTCAGTGTTTTTACTGTGGATCCTGCTGCCCCTGTGTGTTTGGTTATGCTCGCTGACGTCAAATCACTGATGATTAAACTGATGTGGATCAGATTAGTTGAGTCATCTCTAGTGTCTCTATGATTTGGCTTCAAGGATGTGTTCAAAGCCTGAGCCTGAGAATCAATGATGCACCAGTCAGATGAGACAGAAGTGACACTGACAAACTGAAACTCAGTCCTTGAAACCTCTGGTAATAAACATGTCTTGATAAGGAAACGTCGATGTCTGCCAGAGATAATGTATGCTTTCCCATTGATTATGTTCAGTAATAAGGTCACTCCTGTTGGCTCATTCAAAGTGGAGGTTAATTTAAGTATGTCAGGAGAAATGACGCCGTTTGGTTTACAGAGAAGAAGAGCGCTGTTTTAACCAGGAGAAGTTCACACCTGCCCTCAGAAAAATAATGCGAAGTACAAGTTGATGGGACTGGGTTTAATTTTGATATAAATTGAACTAAATCAGGTCAAGATATTACATCAATTTTGATTACATAATGCTTGTCTTTTAAGCAAAGATTGACAATATTGGACCACATGTGACTTTATTGACATTTAATATAATGATCCTTCAGATGACCTGATTTGATGTTTTTGGTATATTGTTTCTGGACTGGTTGTCAGCATCAGATGTCCTTAATTTAAATGGGACTCGTTACTGTCAAAATGTATCAAACATATAGGCAGCTTATTTCTTAACTGTCTAAATTAAATTCTTCATTCTGGTCTTTTTGACTCATACTTGCATATAAGAAACGTCCAATGGCTCACATTTTATGAGTTTGTTTTTTTTACAACTTTTTCCCACAGTGGTCTAATAATTTTTCTCAAAGATGTATATCATTTATATAATTATATCACACCTTAAGGACTTAAATATTTTAAAATGGTTGTTTTGTCTAAACTAAATGTTTAGTGCGTCTCTAAAATATGTCTGGTGAAAGCTCGTGTCATTTGTGTAACAGTTGTGTTCCTCTGGTGTTTCAGTAGCTGCTTAGATATTTATTTCTTTATTAGTTGTCCAGAATGTTTGGTTCCTCTGTTTATTTCTTAGGACTCTAATGTAGTCCACAGTGATCCATTTTCCAAAAATAGCCTCTTTTTCTAACATTCAGGTACTTGCCTTCCTGATGCCAGACGCGACTGACTCACAAACTGGCTTCGTCCTGAACAAACCTCCCGTTTGTCAGCCTATGTCTCCATTTCAGAATCAGCCTCTTACATGTGTAAACTAAGCATTAGGTGTTTGTTACCTTGTTACTTGCGAACATGGGTGTGTCTTCTCTTTTTTGCCCATTTGAACTTTGAATAGACAAAAAGTAAAAGTAGATCTAACATTGAAATATAGAGAAATATAAATCTCTAAGAATGCTTTCAATTATTAAAATAGGCAGTATTACAAAAACTATCAGTACTAAAGTGACTTTACTACATTGAAAATGAAGAATTGGCTGTTGTCAGGCCTGGGGAAACTAATCTTTGCATTTTTGTATTATCAAACCACACCCTTAACTTTAAAACAGTAGTTGAAAGTAAAATGGTTTCCCCATTTTTGCTTGAATAATGTGTAATAACTGCTAATGCTATTTTAATATTAGATGCTTGGTAGGTATCTGTGGTGCCAATTGTTTTACCACTTTTGTTTCTCATTCCAGGTTCTTACTGCAGAGTCTTGAGGATTTGGACTCCAGCCTCCGTAAACTCAACTCTCGTTTGTTTGTGATTCGAGGCCAACCCACTGATGTCTTTCCCAGACTGTTCAAGGTGACATGTTCATCTGTTTTAACCACAAAATTTCAGTCCCAGGTTTCTTTAAACATGCAGTTCATATCTGAATACACTCTGTTCCCTACACTGTTTTATGATTTTATACCTTGTTTTTCAGGAGTGGAAAATTAATCGTCTGTCTTATGAGTATGACTCTGAGCCCTTTGGGAAAGAGCGAGATGCAGCTATCAAGAAACTGGCCTCTGAGGCTGGAGTGGAGGTGACAGTGTGTATCTCTCATACACTCTATGACCTGGACAAGTGAGTTGATAGCTCTCATTTTTAACATGCAATAGATGTAGTGTTCAACTGCCCCTTTTCGCTCACTTATGAGTTGACCTTATATTAATATTGCATGTAAATGCGTGTGCATACTGGTGACAAAAGAAGTGGACGTAAGCGGTTGAGGTCTTGTTTGTGCCTTTGAATGTCAAAACAGGAATACATAAAAGATCGCCTTCAAATTTATAGAATAACATTATCGAAGACAAGCTTAGAGGGTAAGCAGAAATGTAGCTATGAGCCCTTAGTAGCTAACTCATTTAACACATCTTACATCTCTTGTAATTCTGAATTTTTGCTTTGTTCTACATTGTGCATCGTGGCAGTCAATAATTCATCAGCGCTTATATGTCTGTAGTGTCTAGAAGACATTTTACCTTTATCAGCACAGTTAATTATCTCATCATCTTTTAAAGCTGTTTTTTTCTTTTTTTTTCATGGTGTGTGTTGCTGACCTCTTTGTCAGGTCACCCTTGTAAAAGAGATCCTGATCTCAATGGGACTCTTATCAGGTTAAATAAAGTTTGAAGAAGAATGAATGAGTGCGGAGTAGCAAAGGGGGGGGACATGGGCACAGAAATTCACCATTGACATAACGTGCTGCTCCTTGATATTGATACTTATACAGACTACCGCCCCTCATTTTGGTTTCTGTGCCCCCTCTCAGCTTTCTCATTACAAATGACCCCCAATGCTGTCCCAACGCCCCCAGGGAACTGTACCACCCCTGTGAGAAACACTGCTCTATTAGGTCCTTAACTGTCTCTGTTTCCATTTCATTTTCATTACAGGATCATAGAGCTGAATGGAGGGCAGTCCCCTCTCACCTACAAGCGTTTTCAAACCTTGATCAGTCGTATGGATGCAGTTGAAGTACCTGCAGAGTCCATCACAGCTGAGATCATGGGGAAATGCTCAACACCACTTTCTGAAGATCACGATGACAAGTTTGGCGTCCCCTCCTTGGAGGAGTTGGGTGAGTGCAGTGATAAAGGACAAAAAAAATCCACTTCAACACTAGACCTGACCAAGGTTTACAAAAGTTGTTTTTGAGTAGTAAAATTCAGCAGTATAATTTCACATAAAACTCTTCAACATTATTCAAGCTGAAATTGAAATCAGAGGCTAATGTGTGATTTTAATGTGCCTCCTGCAGGTTTTGATACTGAAGGGCTGTCCTCAGCTGTGTGGCCAGGGGGAGAGACTGAAGCCCTCACTCGTCTAGAGAGGCATCTGGAAAGAAAGGTCTGTCAAAGCAGTGGACAGCCAGATAATAAATGAATGAAGAAATTAACAAAAAACTGAAAACCTGATCAGAATCATAGTTGGATATTTTGACTTTATATCATCACTCTCACCGTGAACATGTGGTTTTGTTGCCATCAGGCGTGGGTGGCAAACTTTGAGCGTCCCAGAATGAACGCCAACTCGCTGCTTGCCAGCCCTACAGGCCTCAGCCCCTACCTGCGCTTCGGCTGCCTCTCCTGCCGACTCTTTTACTTCAAACTCACTGACCTGTACAGGAAGGTGAGTCATCTCTTAATGAAAAACATTAGCTGTGACTTTAATTAGCATATCTGTCCTGAAGATAATTTAGTCTTACTGTTTGGTTATTTATGCTATATTCTTTCAGTCTTAGCTGTGCTCTAAAAACAAAATACACAATATGAAAAGTTTACTTAAATAGTTAAGTTGACAACACATAGATGACTAAGCTGTTCCAGTTCTGTATACCACTCCTCCATAATGACAGATTATTACATAGTGCATTAGCGCCCTCTTGAGGTATAGTGTGATATTACCTTCAGATGTTGCACATTCTTAGTTTTTAAGTTTATTTGATTAGCCTGTTCACCCTTGTACATAAAGTAGTTATGATTAAATTCACACCTACACATACATAAACAAACAAAGAGCAGCAATGTTGTACTCAAGGGATTGAAAGACTTGAGTGCTATTTGCTCCAGCCTGAGTACATTTGACAATACTGAATAATTTATCCACATAAACACATTATTATCCTGTTTTGTTTTGTTTTGTTTTGTTTTTTGAGAAAGATTCTGAATACTAATATCTGTTTTTCTACTTCTCCAATCCTACAAGGTCAAGAAAAACAGCTCCCCTCCTCTGTCGCTGTATGGTCAGCTGCTGTGGCGTGAATTCTTCTACACAGCAGCAACCAATAACCCTTGTTTTGACAAGATGGAGAACAACCCCATCTGTGTTCAGATCCCCTGGGACCGTAACCCCGAGGCGCTGGCAAAGTGGGCAGAGGGCCGGACTGGCTTCCCCTGGATTGATGCCATCATGACCCAACTCAGGCAGGAGGGCTGGATCCATCATCTTGCCCGACACGCAGTGGCCTGTTTCCTGACCAGAGGGGACCTGTGGATCAGCTGGGAGGAGGGCATGAAGGTACACCAATGTTTCTCACATGAAAATTCAACAGAATTACACAGAGTATCTTTTATATCACATTATACGGGTGCATCTACTTACTTTTGTTTCGTAGGTTTTTTGCCACCCTTTGTATATCCAGCCATGAAAAGGTTTTTGCTTATTGGAATTAAAAAATAAATCCCCATTTGCAGACTAATGAAGGGCAGAATGTCGCGAAACAAAACTAACATGAGGTTGTTGTGTTGGCTTTGTATGTCCGTGTGTGTAGGTGTTTGAGGAGCTACTGCTGGATGCAGACTGGAGTGTCAATGCAGGCAGCTGGATGTGGCTTTCCTGCAGCTCTTTCTTTCAGCAGTTCTTTCACTGCTATTGCCCTGTGGGTTTCGGCCGACGTACAGATCCTAATGGAGACTACATACGGTATGCTCACATCTACACAAGACAGTTATTTATTTTATTTTTTATGATTAAGCTCAAAATGTGTCTTTAATTAACATACTATTGTACACACTGAAGATCTTAGATTAAAATATATTTTTCAACAGTTATCTAACTTAAATATAGATCTTGATGTATATATATATATATATATATATAGTCTTGATTTTGACAAGGCAATATACATTATGATTGTTCTTTTCATGTATGTGTGATCAAGGAGTGATTTCTGTTCAGCCAGTGGTGGCAGACTTCAATACACAGATTAATCAGTGTTTTATGCCACAGATTTGAACTTTTGATTTCATTAAGAGTTTCATAAAGGAACATTTTACCACTGTACTTCTCACTAAACACTCCACCCTCTCCACCCAGGCGCTACCTGCCCATTCTGAGGGGGTTTCCTGCCAAGTATATTTACGATCCCTGGAATGCACCAGAGAGTGTGCAAAAGGCAGCCAAGTGTATTATTGGAGTACACTATCCCAGACCCATGGTGCACCACGCAGAGGCCAGCCGCATCAACATCGAACGGATGAAACAGATCTACCAGCAGCTGTCCTGTTACAGAGGCCTCGGTACAGACACAACCAAATATTGGAGTTAATTCACCAAAACCATCTGAAAAATCAACAAGGATTAACTGATTATTCTGTCTATAAACTCAAGATGAACCATTCTCTTCACAGTAGTTAATATAAAGCAGTTTATGAAAGATTGACAAAAACAAAACCATTGCATAGAAATATCATTTTTGCATACATGTGCATTTTAAGAAGTTGAAATGGGCAATGATTTGGATGAGCACTGGGATTACAAAAAAATCATTATTGTATTTAATTTAGACTTGAGTATAAGTCATAAAAACCCTACTGAGGACTTGAGTCCACATGTAGACTGTGGGGTACACCTCAGTGTCAAAAACTATCAAGGCCTGAAAAGTGATGAATATGATCTTGAAATCAGCATCAATACTAATAGATAACAGAATGGTGTTTATGTGTCTTGTCCTCTCTCTAGGCTTGTTGGCCACAGTTCCGTCCAACTCTAATGGCAATGGTAATAACAGTGGTAATGGGAATGGAGACACGTCCTCGGATGTGATGGGATTCACGGTCGAGGCCACACATGATGCTGCGGCTCCATCTGGTAATTGAAATCAAAACTCTTTTTGCTATAATAGAGTTTTTCTGAACTGCCTCTACAGCCACCAACAATGTACTTGCATATGAAGAGTAACTATAAGTGTTTTTGGTTTTTTTTTTGTTTTTTTGTAGCATATCAAATGCCAGTTCATTCCCAAGGAGACTGGCAAAGCGGTGTCATGATGTACCTACAGGGTGACCCACAAGCAAACATGGCCACACAACAACAGGGTGAGCACTGACATGTCTCAACTTTTCACCTAATTATATATTGATGTCTTGTATTTTTCATCTTTTATCTTTATGCAATATTTCTGCCCACTAATAATAACCTTTATGCTAATCTTTGAATCCAAGCTCCAGGTTATGCAAGGACCAGTACCAGTATGATGTGTTACAGTCAAAGCACTCAGGAGATGACTGGCTCTGCAATTCCAAAAGGTGAATAATGTGATTTTAGACGTAATGTGTTGTTAACAGTATTTGCTGTTTTATGCTGTAATAATCCTATTTTTATCTATGAAGAAAAATGGTTTGTCTTGTTTGAGAGTATGAATCTTTTGTATAGTATTAAATTAATTCAGCTGAGATTGTAGTGTGTCTTCTTCAGTTGACTTTATATGTATTTTTTTCAGGGCCTGAACGCCACCCCACCACTCAGCTTGGTGGGAAACGAAACAGTGAGGACTCTGGAAACACTAAAGCCTCTAAAGTCCAGAGACAGAGTTGCCACTAGAAAGGTTAGTTGAATTAATTAAAATGAACAATACATTAAAAGCAGTTTCATGAGACACCATTCATTATTTAAACACCGACACACTGAATCAACACTTTTTCTCATAGACTAAGACTATGTTCAGACTGCAGGAAAATGTGGCCCAAATCCAATTTTGTGCTCATATGTGACTTGTGTCAGATCTTTTAAGGAACAGAACAGTTGAACAGCACCAATCTCACCCAGGCCACTTTCATATGTGGTCCTAAATCCGATGCATATCTGATATTTTGCAATGTGACTTCAGTCTAAACGACCAGGTCGCATTTATCCAACCTGTCCAGTTACTCCCATGATTGACCCAGCAAACATAGGGACCCGGAGGTACATTATTTTGGGTTTACGACTAGTTTAATGCATTTACAATCCCCACACTCTAACTCAGCCAACACTAACCAGGCCATCACTAAACTAGAATCCAACCCCAGTCACTTCAGATACATGGAACAAGAATATTGGGAAGAAACATTAGAAACATTAACAATGCCATCTATTGACTATGAAATTATGTTGACAGCATTTCACCATTACTACCCGCTTGGTTACAACATGTAAAAACATTGCACTATCTACGGGTTACCTTTACCAGTACCAGTGTTTTCACAGTCATGGGGTTTGGAGATCACCAAATCTTGAACCCAGCGCCAGCACAACTGTTCATAGCTGTCAAGGGACTGGAGGTCTTTAAATTCTTGACCTGTGTAGTAACTTAGGCCGACAACAAGATGGTTAACTAACTGCATGTAGGTACAGGGTGGCAGAGTCCAGGTCCCTGCACCAGTCGGACACCGGTGTACACCAGTAGCTCATAGGAGTCTATATACTTAACATTTTTGATCTCCAAATACCTTTGTCTAACTGTGGCTTTTAGCTTCTCCTAATAAGGACCCCTTGCTTTCATTACTGCCTTACAAATTTTTTCTATCTTTAGACTTGATTTATACGGCTCTTTCCTGCACGTCTGTACTATGCTGTTGCCCATAGCAACTGATAGCTTTTGAGCTCAAAATGGCGCGGCCTTCCAGATTTGTTACATGATATGACGTATGCCCTCATTCCAAATTAAGCCAGGACCTCTTTTGTGAATGCAGGTTACTCTAGGGTCACATTCAGTTCATACCCAAAACTGATAGAAGTCACATTTAACATGGAATATGAATGAGCACACAAAAAATTGGATTTCACCAAAAAAATCCAAATAGTGCACTAAGCTCTGCTATCTGAATGTATCCTAAGCTTGTTCAGTCTTTACATTGCTGCAGTATTTTAAACATGTTCATGAGTGACATCTAATTTTGTTTGTTTGTCTTGTTCCAGGAGTGATTTCTGGCTTCCTGTCTGTCATACCATATACACAACCACCACACAATGGATGTTGAGACTTACGTTTTTTGTTACAACACTGCACAGTTGCATGTACCTGCCTTCAGGAGTAAGGATGAACCCTTCATAAACACGCAATTCACAGGTTTCTAAACTAATCAGACTGAATCTTCTCATGTGGACTGCATGGCCCAGCCAGTACTGACCTCCTGGCAGTGTTGTGGCACTGGAGAGGCTGTTACACTGTGCTGATCTTTGGGTTAATATTGCCAGGACAAAAGTCTTTGTGTATATAATGAATTTGCTAATTTTGGCTCACATACAACTTGTACATATTTGGATATTGTATGTGTTTTCTTTCTTTGTGTAGCCATAGACCCATTGATATATTTTTGATATGAGAAATCATTGTGGATGGATTTTTTTTTTTTTTTTTTTTTTGGGGGGGGGGGGTTTAAATAAAATTTTAAAAATTTAAAGTCCAAACATTCAAAAAGAATAAAAAAAAACAAATTAGATTTTGTTTTTTTTTGGGGGGGGGGGGGGTTCAATAAAATTTTAAACATTTATAGTCCATCCATTCTAAAAGAATAAATAAATACAATTTAGATGTTGTTTGTTAATACAGCTGCCTATCCTTACACATGTTCTAGTTCACCCCTCCCAGTTTTCTCCTTGTGAGCTGTCCAGCTTATCAACAGAGGTGTTGTGATCATTTCCTCTCTCTGTGTGCTCCCTGACGTATTTTATTCCTTACCACTATGGTGGTAATATGTGTATGACATTACTATTCAATCATTGTCCTCGTCAGTGGTTATTGAGAAGAGATCACAGGATTACAGACTTCATATGGTGTCAATAAATGTACCACTGAAAACAACTGTTTCACATGCTTCTTGTTCTTACTCATTGTGTTTGTTGAATTAAACCTGGGTTGAATATGACAACTGTTTTTGGTCTGTTTTTTGTGGAAAGTATTAGACAGTTCTTGAAATATTTAAAAAGTAGGTTAAACAGCAGTTTAAAGTGAGAACAGCTTAACAAGCAACATGCAATTTACTATGTAATACAGCAGTATTAAATTATACATGGCAGTTTTAAAAACTAAAGTTGAAGTAAGAAAAAAATAGTCTTTGGAAAATGAAGATAAAGATTTAATTAGTAAAGGATCATTCACTGCTCCTCTGCTGGTTTGATACAGCAGTAAATTGTGCAAACTCAGAGGCCACAATACAGTATTTTTAATATAAATCTACATAAAATGTAGTTCTTAAACATTACAAGTCTTAGTTGCTTGGTAACATTTCAGACAAGTCACAGTGGTATAGTTTAAGTAGATATGAAAGTCAGAACTCGATAAAAAGAATCATTTTGAAGCACCATATTTTAGCTTATCAATACATTCACTCCTCTGCAGATCTGAGAGGAGCAACTGGGTTGAAGAGTGGCCGTAACTGCCTGAGGTGTAACCGGCCGTAGGTCATCTCAAAGTCCTTCTTGGTTCCTACTATAACGTCCAGACCTCCACAGCGTACGTCATAACCGTAGGAAGCCAGCTTCTGAATGCGGTACAGCACTATATTGGTGGTGAGTTCCAGAACACTGGGCGTTTCCTTCACCTGCACCGTGGTTAGCCCCATGTCCATCAAACCCTGGAACCGTCCAACCAGGGTGGGCAGCGAGAAGTGCAGAATGGCGGGACAGCTTATCACGATTTGCTTGAGTTCGTCTTTGGAACAGTCGAGAGCGTCCTCGATGTAGGCCAGTGCGTGGCGCATGGCCTCTGGCTGCAGCTCTGCGATGGAGGCCCTGAGGTTGGACACCAGGCTGAGGAGCTCCTCGGTGGTGAAGCCCTGCTCCCTCAGAAAGCCCAGGCTGTCCCTCCAGGCCTCAGCCGGCCGCAGCAGGATGTACGGGTTCTGACTGAGGAGCTTCTGCAGCCAGATGCGCAGGTTCCCCTCGTTGCCGCCCAAGTCCAGGTAGATCTCCCTCAGAGTGTGAATGACCTCCTTGTTCCTCTCCACGGGCCGACTGAAGCTCTGAGGAGCACTTGCCATCAGTTTACCAATGATCCGTTTGCTTAGTCGTAGACTCTGGAGGTATGTTATGTTGGCACGCTGATTTTCATGGTGAGTTAACATAAAGAAGGATGCTGGGAACTTCTCAATGATGCCAATCAGCTCCCGCTTGTTGGGACACACAGATGTCCACAGGTCTCTCTGAGCAGCCACGTCCTGCGGCCGACACAGGACTGCCTCAGGGTGATTCTCGAGGATGGTGGCTATTACTGCCACATCTGCACCCATGTCTCTGAGCAGGTCAGCAGTTTCAGACACGTACGCCGATGACTCAGACAACACCCAGCTCTTGAACTTGCGTACTTTTCGGACATCCACACACAGGTTATACAGGGAGTCCACCGTGTGTTGGTTTTCCTGTCTGTGGTTGGTGGAGGTCACTTTGGACAAGGATGCAGAGGGGGGCTGGAGGAGCCTCATCCTCTGACACAGGGTGGCAGTGGTGGCACGGAACATGGCTGTCAGCCAGGGTGGACCTGTGCAGAGAACAAACAATATCACTCAATTTATACGGTCATATTTAGTCTGGATTAAAGTGGGAACAATAATGTAAGTTTAGTTTGTCTTACATATAATTACTATCAACATTTCAATTCCTCTTTCTGTTCATTGCATGTTGCTGGTTTTGTACGTATTGTGCAAGTCTAAAAATAATGTATTTATACACATGAAGTACACTTGATGCAGAGGAGCATGTACTAGTGGTGAACACAGGAACACATTAGGAAAAGATTGACTTTCAGTTTGACTTAGGGTTTGTGAGTTAAACAGTTTTGACGTAAATAACTTACCTGATACAGGTAATAAGTTATATTGCACTGCAGGTATCAATGTAAGTAAAGAACAATATCCAATGTAATGTGAATAAATTGTTTTGGACCCATACCTGCTAAATAAAAAATGTCTATTTACAACACCAGAAAACAAGAAGTAAATAAGCTGTAAATTAATGCTCCATGATAAATGGGGCATTAATTTAAATCTCCTTTGCTGCAACTGACACTAAGAATCAAGCCTGTAAATCCTTCACACTCAAACATACATATGTGAATAAACCCCATTAATTAGTGGCTAAAGCCCCGTGGATGCCCTCGGCAGTCCAGGGAACACAGTGTACTCAATGTACACATCATGTCGGGTCCATGTTGTGAACACATCTACACATATGACCCGGTCTGAGAGTGAACAATAGGATCTCTGCAGTGTACACGACAAAACACACAAACAGCCCATGAAAGACAATGCACAGCTCACGTCTTTTTGAATCAAGTGGAAAAATAAGACAGATTTTTACCAGATTTCGCTGCCTGCAGCCAATGAAGCCGGTACAGTGCGTGAATAACACACCCACTGCTCTGCTTTCATAACGAGACGTGGTCGATGGGCGGAGTCAGCCACCGAACGCATGTAGCGCATGTGAGTAGGCGGGGCGACCCTGTTACAGCATTTGAGTCCCGCCCATTAGAGCAGTTTAACCAATCCCCTTTCACTGCTCATTGTGAGACCCGCCCTATCCAGTGTGTTTATCCTGTTTATTGTTTCTGTTGTGTAAGGATTTAACCTGGAGCCTCTGTAGAGCCTTTCACTGATCAACAGACGAACATTTAAAAAACAAAAAACACTAATGTTCTTCATGTTAGACCTCATACAGTGGTGTTGTAACTTGGTAATGTATGCCAATATTCTTCTATAGGATCAAACTGTAACATATCAGGCTCTGGTATCCCTCCCATCACTGTGGCGTGGACAGACACTGAGGACGTGTATCCCTCCCACACACACACATACATAATAACCCCCCCCCCCCCACACACACACACACACACACACATAACCCTGCATACTCACACCTGTCAGAAACTGCCAGATTAGACAAGACATGGCATCGTGTCTAGATATTCTGCAGCCTGACAACACAGGCAAGGAGCAGATGTAGAAGACTTATGTCATTTTATTGTTTATTTTGAGCTTGTGCAATCCATGTACATTACTTATTAGATTTCATTAGATGTACACAAATAAGCATAACGAATTTGCTGTAAACATAGAGAATTTTACACAATATACATAGAAAAATATACATAGAAGTGTGCATAAAGACATCTGTTGTAAACATTATGTGTACACAATATTCATAATACATTTATATATACAGCAATTCACTCTTGAAATACAACCCTAGTAGTCTAAAAGGGAGTGAGAAGAAGTAAAACTTATTTACTCCCACCCTCAGTTTCACAACTTAAACTTGCATGGTTGTAATTATATCAGAGAAATTAGCTGTAAACATGCATTAGTACACCAAAACTAACTTTAACACAACGTACAGGACACAAATGTTTCCAAATAAAGAGAAATTCATACAAATTCCACACAACAGATTATAACCACTGAAATGAGTAATTTTACAAAAAATGTAAATATATGTAATAAATAGTGTCAATGAATAAAATAAAATGAAAATCAAACAACAAAACAAAAATCATAAAACAACATGTATTATGTGTTGTCAGACAAGTTGAATTACAAAATGCTGAAAGGTTGTTGAGATTTTTCATGTCTTTTTTGTTTTGTTTTCTGGCCAAATTGTGCCAGGGTTAATAACCCCTTAATTAATAGGTTGACACAGACTAATGAGTTTGGTGCATGGACATAGAGCAGTTCCCTCTCTCATTCCCAGTGTTTTCAGTTATGTCTTTGGTCTTAACTTTACAGATACAGGCAACATTTATTAGCCTGCATGTTGAAGATGTCCAATGTATCACTATTGGCTCTGTATGTCTGAGTGTGACCACAGTAACTCACCCAATATTATGCTAGTGTGACCCCTGCTGCATACATATATTGACTGAGTAACCATCTGGAACCTTTTTAGTATTTCTTAACAATATTTTAAAATGACTCAAACAATCATTACAGTGTTTAGAATAAGAGCTGTGAAGTCATGCCAAGACAGCACTATACCACAATGCCAAGGTATGCTCTGAAGTTACTCACAGCTGAGACTGTTTACAAATGGTATATGAAGGAAGCGTGATGTTACCTGCCACCTTCTGAACTGTTGTTTTAAATCCAGGGCCTATTTGGTCATCACCACCATGTTAGCCTTTTGGGTTGATAAGTGACCACATTTGAACAAAAAGCATAAAACTACAGGAGTTCACAGATGAACTACACTGCATCTACATGTCTCTGATCATTGGAGGGCAGAGTGATTCACTATTCTGTTCTCCCATGGTTTTGAAAAATTATGTCTGATTGACTGTAAAAAAATAACAGGCTATGAGTGTTTGCTTGAAGAAATAAATTGATCATACCATACAGGGATGTGTAAAGTATAATCTTCATACTTCATTCAGTGAGTGATACAGTCTTTGAATACATAGCTTTGGTTTGGTGATGGTTTTGGTAGCTGTGGGTGTGCTGATATGCAACTGGGCCAAGCTATCCTGCTACAGGTAGATTGGAATATTAGTACGACATAGGTCCATGTATCTTTTGGTGATAGGATTTTCATTTTAGAAACGAAACAAAAACGAGTGGTTATTTGATTTTCATTTTGAAATACAAGAATGAAAATTTAAACTGAAGGTGTTTTTCTTTTTCAGTGTCAAAACAGATAAACCAAAATTAAAAAAACAAACAAAAAAAAAACAGTTTGATTTTCAATTTTTGTTTCAAGTAACAAAAAATAAAGTTACTACCTAACAAAAATGACAAAACAGACCATAAAGGCCCGTGTTTTCATTTTGAGACCGAATGTTGTCATTTTCAAAGAAAGAGCGCTAAAAAGACTGCCAGTGCACTGGTGACTCTGTAGGCCATCATAAAATGACTTTGGAACCCTACTCAGGTATGATTTTAGACATGGTGGAAAAAAGGCCTGGCATCTGCACTAATTTCTGCTTGTTTAACACATGAAAGTAAGGGCAGAAGAGGATTTTCTGCAAGAAATGTGAGGCTATTTTGCTCCGAAAATGGCTTAAGCCAGAAGGAAGTCTGAAGACAGTGTATTGTTCCATGTTCATTTATCCACATCCACACACTGCGGAATTCGTCTGTGTATCCACACTTTTTCCTTGAAAATGACAGCT
>JAPTGZ010000005.1:23332797-23343826 GCA_029814645.1 Fowleria isostigma | reverse complement strand
TGCCCATTTTTTTCCTCTGCTGTGTGTGACACTGTGACCTCAGAGAGGGAGGAAATGAAGTCTGCAGGTCACCTTCCCCCATGAATGGATGCATTCCCCCTACCATGGCACTTTCTGAGCAAACAGAACCACTCTTTTAAGTTGCAAGTTTGGCTCCTCTTGTGCACTTTCTTAACCCAAAGAATCAGATTTTGTTTTGAAATGATAGACAGTCTTTGCATGTGAAGAGGAGGCATGTGATAAGTGTTTAAAATCACTGGTCATGGGGGATACTGTCCAACTTTGTTATGGAAGTTTGAGATGCCGTGCATGCCAGTGCTACAGGCCTGAGACCCCTGGGAGAATAGTACCATTATTCCACACAGGAGCCTGCCCATGACCACCCGTGACCAGCCGGAAATAAAGCCTGCTGGGTAATAAGTTAAGGCAGGGTGACAGTCATTTTGTTTTTTTGTCTCTTGGGCAGTCAGTTTTTCAAATCACTACAAGGCTAATTCAATGCTGCAGTCATTGAGAGAAGCAAGACTGAAAAGAATGAGAGCTTGTGCTATAAGGAGATTAGTGATAACTCAGTTATTTTCTTTCTCAAATGAAAATGTAAAAACATACAGACAAGCTTTGTAGTTTGAAGCTTCTGCTTCCTCTATCTCTGGAGCAAAGCATGATAAAAACTGAAACTACAGCAGTAACAATTGCTGTAAGTGATTATTTTCATTGTTTATTCGTTGTTGTTATTTTTAATAATGCAGTCAACTGTTTCCTAAAGCCCAAGATGACAGGTTTGCTTATTTTCTGACCCATAGTCCAAAACTGAAACCTGCTTGTTTATCCCAGTAGACACAGAAAACAGATGTGTCTGAAGTTTTAGTATTTAATGTTTCTCAAAACAAGTTTCATCCTCAGCCCTACGATGAACTGGCAAAAATTCCAGGGTGTACCCCGCCTTTGCCCTTAAGTAGCTGGGATAGGCTCCATGCGACCCCCGGTACCCTAGTGAGGATAAAGCGGGCTCAGAAAATGAATGAACAAGTTTCATTAATTTCTCATAAAATTCAGATAACACTGGGATAAAACATATCTTGTATAGCAAGCAGTGTCATTACTGAGTCTGAATCTACCAGAGGGTTGCTGAGAATTCCCAGCTACTTTCCTCTTTTTCAACAATTTGATACCTTTTGTCTTTCCTTTGTTATGGTCCTTTGTTCAAGGTAAGTGCATTCATTTTTAGATGGTGGCTTTTAGTTTGTACAAATTGGAGCCCAATGATAGAAGAACAGATTTTGCATTGTGACTGACTTTGCCTCCATGAACACATATTTCAGGATTGTATATTAATCACTCAAACTTACATTGTTATAGCATTATTCCTGCTGCTGCCTTCTTTATGCTGGCTGCTTTTTTGAGGTACACAATACTTGAATATGGAGAGCTTCCTATTATCTGTAGGTCTCTTTCACTGGCACAATTAAAATGGATCTTTCCTTACTACTCTCCTTTGCCTGTTTTCTTTTAACAATATTCTTTTCTTTTCAGATTCACTGAGAAGATGATGTCTGACGCCAGTGAGATGTTGGCGGCTGCCTTAGAGCAAATGGACGGGATCATTGCAGGTAACCACAGTGTACACTTGGACTTTAAAACCTGGTCATAGCACTTTTAAAGTGGGCATGGTGTAGTATAAGGTCTAGCCACATCTGGAAACCATTAAAATACAAGCTGGGAATACAAAGTCCAGGGGCTAGTAACACAATGTGCCCCTCTCTTTTCTCTTCTACCTGCAGTTTAACTTAATCCTCCTGAATATACATTAAAGTTTGGAATAATGCTGAAGTTGCGCCACCAGATCACAGACTCTTTTAGCCAACCCTGCATTCCTTCACCATGAGAAATGAAAGAGAGTTTCCATTGTCCCTACAATCACAGAAACTAATGATTTTTCAAGCTCTGAGTCTGGAATATAAACTCCTGCTTTGGAACTTTTGGCCACTCTCAGTATACTTGTACCGCTACAGATGAGCAGAGCAGGCTTTACTTAGTTTCAGAGTCCCCACTTTTCCGCTGATTTGTGTAATTATAGCGCTGACCTTTCCAGTAGGAGCGAGGTGGCTGATCACATGACATCCCCCAGCCCCCCCTGTTTCCGCATAAACCACAGCCGTCATCAAGCCACACTCCCTTACTACTGTGGGGAAGCCATGATTGTTTGGATTATTCATTTTTTAACCTACTCTTGGTGACCACTGGACATCTTTATTATGACTGACATTTAAGATAGATGGCAAATTAAAATGCAGCTGCATATGATGGGAACATCAAGCATTTGAGTTTAGCAAACACGCTGCTGCATTCACTTCCAAGAAAAATTACAAATCACAGTATACTCAGATGGAGGGGATATTTATCTGGCAATGTTTGATAATGTCCTCATTGATTTTAATTTGCAGCATGTTGTACAGGGCTGGAAAAGAAATACATATGAACATATTGTTGTGGTCATAGTCTATAGTACTGCAGTATGCTACTAAAATATTAACTATAGTAGTTGTAAAAAAGCAAAACAAAACTATTGGCTGCTCAAAATTATGACAGAAACAATTTTTCAATCCTTAAGAAATTTATTGTGTTTATGTTGGAAGATGTGGAACCTAAAAGTGTTTATCATGCTAATATAAAGCAGATACAATGTATATTGCAGTCTTCCAGTGAAGTTTTTGTGTACCTTCCCAGTTTCACATCTGCTAAATTCATTTAAATTATCGTGGTTGCTTTCTGATGACCAGAACAGAAGGAAAGATAATAATGTAAAAAGTTTGCTGAGTGATGTAGTTATGCCTTAAACAGTGATGTGAACGTTATGGTATTTTTACATGTATCAAAGTAAAAGCATATAAAATTGTTAAGTAGATACTGTATATAAAGTTATTAAACTCAGAAAAAACAGATTATATCACACACGAGTGAGCAACTGGAAAATTGTTGTTGTCAGACTGCACTGACTATTAATAGACACAGTGTGAAGCCAAGTCTGAGTCTCTAATGGTTTCAACACTATATGAATGAGTTTGATTGGGCTGAGATGCACATTTGGAAGAAGTAAACAGACCGAAGCCAAAATTTATGGTTTTAGTCCGTCACACAGGCACAGATCAGAACCAAATGTGACTGATTGTAAATCTTTCTTTATAGTCAACGCCTTCTCCTTTGCCTGTGAGAACTGGGCTGATTAAATGATTTATTTTCACACCAATAAGTTTGCTGTCATTTCACAACTTCAGTCTTGTGTTTGCGGTTTCTGTAAAATGTGTAGTGTTCTAAAATCTAACTCTACTCCTCTCCATACTCTCAGGCTCCAAGGCCATGGACTACTCCAATGGCCTGTTTGACTGCCAGTCGCCCACTTCCCCTTTCCTGGGTGGCCTTCGAGTGCTTCACTTACTGGAAGATCTGCGGGCGGCATTGGAGCTCATGGACAATGAGGAGCGGGACAACCTGCGATGTCAGATTCCTGATTCTACTGCAGAGGGGCTGGCAGAGTGGCTGCATGGACGAATAGTAAGGAAAAAGCTAATTAGCCATACATTACTATATGCATTTAAACGGTGGCTCAGATATCTGTGAGTTTTTTGGGGTCATTAATTGATTTTTTTTTTTAAATTGAGTCATTTTTTCTGAAAAAAAAAAAAGGTCAAAAATCAAACCTTAACTATTTTTAAGTTGTGGAACAACAACATTTAAAATGTCCCCTTATGTTTTGGAAGATACTGATGGCATGTTTTACTATTTATAGATAAATCAACTAATTAATCGACAAAAATTAAAAATAATGGGTTCCTCTCAGGATTAGCTTTGCTGTCATGAAGTCTGAAACTCTCTTAATTCTTTCTTTAGCATTTTTCTTAATAGAGCAGGTGCTACTGCATGTGTTTGAAGAATTTGTTTTAGATAACTTTTTCACTACTTTTCAGCTAATTTTTTGGCAAAGCCCAGTTTCTGAACGATAAGATCATAGTTTTTTCAATGTGCATTTTTCAGACTTAGTCTGGTATGCGTGCTCTGATCTGTTTTGTATCTCTTCATCCTGCTCCTTTGCCTATATCATGACTGTGTTTATTGTAAAAGCACTGTCATGATGTGTTTGGAGAGTGATGAAGTTTCTATAGGAGTCCTGCTGAAAATAGTTTCCATCTTAAACTCACGTTGACTCAGGCCGGGGCTCTTGTTTTTCTTCTCCCACAGTCTCCATGTGTGTTATTTGAGAGAAGAGTTTGCTTATGATCCAATTTTCAAATCACTTACATGTGAGAGCACTGTTGACCCTCACATGTTTCTCACATATCTGACCTTTTCTTCAAGTGAAAACCATGTGAATTCATTATCAACAAGCCTATATGCTTCTACTTAAAAGCTATGCAGCCAATTGAAAACCTGTGATCAGGGTTCAAGGCTGATGTGTATTTTCATTTGGACTCGTCAGCTTGAGCTGAATTTCATTCAGCTTGACAGCTTGAGCTCAAGGCCTAAATTCTCTGTTTCTTCACGAGCTTGCACTTTTAAACGAAATTGTAATTTAAAGCTTTGTTATACCAGTGCTACAGTGGTAATTAAGTGTCTAGACAACACAAGCCAACACACAGTGTTTCTCATTTCAGTCTAACGGACATGTTTCAGAAGCAGTCTACCAAGAACGTCTGTCACGGCTGGAGAGTGACAAAGAATGCCTTATTCTTCAGGTGTGTGAGAACATAGTAATCATATCTGAATGGGTAGTTAAGTGGCATTGTGTGTCTGCTGTTATGTAATTATCTCTGACAAGGAGGTTTTTTTTTGTTTTTTTTTTGTTCAGTGTTTGCTTCTTTGTTAGAAGCAGAATATCTATGAAAATAAACAGTGTGAATAAATGTGGTGGTACCGAACAAATGCAAAGCTGATCCAGAGTACGGGCATCACCATGTGGCAATTTGTAAAGCACAGTTGCCACAGTGTTTTTGAGATGCATCCACTAGTAAGACACATCATGGTTATTATGCCAATACTAAACCTTATTAGCAGTGAACAAATAATTTTCTAACAAATATAAAATTCAAAAAATATTTAAAAGTAAGGAATATACAATGCAAGAAGAACTCAAATGAAATTAGGTCTTCATCAGCTTCATTCCCTCCTTTGATTTGCACCATGGTTGCTCTACCTTTTTGATCTATAAATGTCATCTAGAATGAAAGGACATAGTAACAGACTAGATCGAGAGCATGGCATTAAAATATTATAGCAAAAGCCAGTGGCTCAAAAGCAAAAGAAGAATAAGATGGAGAAGACGATGAATGGAATATACAGTCGTGGAAAAAATTATTAGACCATCAAAAGTCATAAAAACAGTAGTTATGCAATCAAATACAAACTCCTGTGTGTATCATGTGACTAAAACAGAATGGAATGTCTAAAAATACTGTTTTTGTCAGTACAATGCCATAGATATTGATGTAAGAACTTATGTGATTTTGGTTATTATCAAGAAAACCATGGAAAAGGAGAGATATCAGCTCTAAAATTAAACTATTATTAGCTATTTTTGTTATCATTGTATTTGTCCAAACATATGTACCTTTAGCTGTACCAGGCATTAAAATGAACAAGAAATTGAAGAAAACTTAGAGTGGTCTAATTATTTTTTACGCGACTGTATTTACTGGAAAGGGCTAACGTTCCAAGAAAATTGTGGCCCAGTCTTCTAAAGGAATAGACAACACACTGTAACACCATCATGTGCTTGTTCTCCATTGGTTTCTGTTAATCAATAAAATATGTACAGTTTTTGACTTGCTTTAGTTCCAGGTGTAATGACTGAGCTCAGCTGCTGTTCAGACTATGTTAAACATGAGTATGAGATGTTTTGGTAAATAACAGTTTTATAAATTATACTGATTATTATGCGTTTTTTTTTTCTCCCCATTCAATCTTTTAAGATTTTTATCATTACCAAAAGTTGGAGAAGAGTGTGACTCACGTGAAAGTTGTTTTAATACAATTCCTGAAAAATATCACTAGCATCACTTATTACCTAGCAGTTGGGTTCAGATTTATGTACAGTAAATGTATAATTCCCCTCTTTTTAGGTGAGTGTTTTAACAGACCAGGTGGAGGTTCAGGGTGAAAAGATTCGGGACCTTGACACCTGCCTCGAGCATCATAGGGAGAAACTAAATGCTACTGAGGATCTACTTCAGCAGGTACAGTTTTTTCAAAGTACAGCTGTGAAATGCATATACTTAAGCCCAAAATTATTCATACCCCCAGCCAGAGGTGGAAAATCCAGTGCCAGAAAGTAAAAGTCCTGCCATGTATTGGTTCTATCTGTTCACTTAAGACAGGCGATTCCACTAATCTACATGGATGAGGAGTTGATCTCATCAAAGTGGGCTGGTTCAGTGAATAAATGGAACAAATACATGGCAGGAATTGTACTTTTTGGAACTTGGATTTCCCACCTCTGCCCCTGGCAAATATAAGGAATTTCTTAATTTTTTCAGTTACAGATTAGTATTACGACTCAGATATGACATAAATAGGACATGAAGGAAAGTCTGGAGCCATGACCAATTTATTTAACTAAAGTTACACTGTTAAAGGTGCATATTTAAACACTGAACAAAAATCATCAGTGATACCAAGACAAATAGCCATAGGATGTTTAAATAAACACCTTTTACACATAACTTTACCTAAATTGGTCATGGGTCATGAAGGAAAGTCTGGACAAAAATAAGAAATTCCTTGTATTTGACAGAGGTATGAATAATTTTGGGCTTAAGTGTAACTGTTATCAGTCCCTTAATTGTTTACTTTAGGTTTACAAAGTTTGTGTCTTCCTCCATAGGAGCTGTTAAACAGGAGTACACTGGAGACCCAGAAGCTGGAGCTGATGACTGAAGTGTCGAGCTTGAAGCTGAAGCTCACTGCTGTGGACAGAGATCACCGGGACAACGAGGTAGGCCCCGTCCATCTCAGGCTGTGAAACGGAGCAGGGATCGTTTGTGAAGATGTGATGTGTGACTCTGAATCCTGGCGACCGTCCAGCCATTGTTTTGAAGTCACAAAGGTCTGTCTCACTCTGGTGGACTGAGATCTGTCATGTGGTGCAGGATGAACTTCTTTAGGGGTTACAAGAGACGTAAGCACCCCATATGCTCCAGCAGCTGTTTCCTGCCAACCCGCCCCCTTCACATCCACACCTTTCCTCCCTCCTGTGTTAGAAAGACTAGTGGCCATAAGAGTTATAGTTTCATACCCTCTGTCCACTAGTGGGGACATCTGGGGAATATTATGTCATGTTTCTACAAAGTAAAAGGGGGAGGAAGGAAGGGAGTAGAGAAGAGGAGGAAAAGACAAACAATGGAAACAATAAAAGTCACTTAAATTGTCTTTTTTTTTTTCTTTGTTTCACAGTGTTTTTGACAGTACTAAGATGCAGAAAATCCATCTAGCTCAGATACATGTACAGTAGTTTACATACTCGAGCAGAATTTGTAATTCTTTGGCCATTTGTCAGAGAAGATGAATGATAATACAAAACCTTTTCTTTCACTCATGGTTAGTGGTTGGGTGAACCCATTTTTTTCAAAATAAATGTGTTCACTCTTTTTAAATCATACTGATAACAGAAACTATCCAAATGACTCTGATCCAAAGTTTACATACCCTAGTTCTTAATCCTCTGTATTGGCCCCGCCCCTTTAATATCAATGACAGCTTCAAGTCCTTGGTCGTTGTGGATGAGACACTATAATTTTTCAAATGGTGAAGTTACCCATTCTTCTTGGTAAAACACCTTCAGTTTCATTAAGATTTTGTGTTTTCTTCATGAGCTGCATGTCTGAGACCTCCTCAAAGTGGATCAATGATACTGAGGTCAGCAGACTCAGATGGACACTCCAGAACCTTCACTTTTTTTTGCTGTATCCAGTGACAGGTTGACTTGGCCTTGTTTTTTGGGTCATTGTCATGTTGAAACATCCAAGGCTGTCCCATGCACACTGTCAGGGTATGTAAGCACAACTGTACAATATTGTGCTGAAAACAAATTTTTATTGTGCAAAGCTTTTAAAAAAAAAAATCACATTCCACATCAAAAAGCCACATTTATTTCATTTAATTTCTAAATCATAAGCCAGCGGTAAAGTGGGGAAAAACCAACTTCTGGCTGAAGTTAAAGTGAATGGATAGAAGATGATGTGAAACTAGATCTAAAACACTTTTAATACAGATTATCTCAAACAAAGGGGCCCCATTATTTGCTGATTGGGATGAAAGCAGTTTCAGAGTAACTGACCATGATGTTTTCCTTTAGTCCAAGATTTGTCTGTGTGTGTAGACTTCTAAAGTCTCTCCTGAGGGACATTAGTCTGAAAGTGATGTTTGGCGCTTTTGGCCTAAAGGCTCCCCCGTTTACAAAAAAAAAAAAAAAAAAAAAAAAAAAATAGGAAACCCTCTCCCACACAGTTATCATATATCTCCCATATGTGGTTTTCTCTCTGAGTTTAATGGGTAATCTGAGTTCTCCTCTCTTCCCCAGGGCTTGTACCAGGAAGTAACGGACCTGCAGTTCAGGGTGACTGACACAGAGAATGAAAGACTGCAGTGTGAGAAGAAACTAAAAGCTACCAAAGTGAGTTTGTATAGTTCAGTGCTGAAGACTGTCCAGCTGGTTCACTCTTTATTCATTTACACTGAACCATCACAGGAGATCTGAATCAATTATTTCTCTTTGAAATGTCTTATCGTATGTTTTGAATCTTATGACTACTTCCATGACGTTTCTCTTACTGCTTTTTTCCACTTTACTCAATTCCTCCCCCTTCTCCCTCTCTGCTATGGTTTAACGTCTTTATGCAACATGCTAACCTGTCAAGCGTCCAAAGTGGAACACTGAGCGGTTCACTGGAGACGAGGTGAACTTGGTTTAATCTCCAGCCTGTACTCTTCTCCTTTCTTGCCCTTAAGATCCACTAAATCTGCTCCTTCTTCACTGCCGCACACTGCTTTCCTGACTTTCACCACCTTCGCTGTAAGTGCGTTCACCTGTACCTTTTGGAGGATGTGTTGGCGTGTATCAAATCTTTAGTTAGAGTACTAACCTCTAATGCAGCCTTCTTTAAATCAATCTCTTCAGTCCACATAAAGCCACAGTTTCTTTTAGAAGGAACTTTTACAAGGCTAGACATTGTGTTGGTAGTGGTAGATTCACAGCCTGTTTTTATTTTTTAACCTAACCTTTCTGTGATTCAACTGTCAAACTAAATTGTGAACACTATTTGAAAAGCACTTTTTTCATTTGAATTTTCTTGTATGAATTTCTGTGGTGCAAATGAAAATGTAAGTTGGACTTTGAGTTGTCAAAAAAGGCAAAAAAAAAACCCCACATCTTCTGTCACAGAAAGACACAAATTCATCCAATTTGTTCTGTAAATGTGATTTTTGAAGCTTAAAAGCATAGATAACAATGAAGCCCTCCTTTATCAGTTTCATATCAGTAAGTTTTATTAAGCTGTAGAGGGACTCTTTACATCCCACTAATATAATTATGACTTTTTCCTGAAAATATAATGAACTTTGCACTTGACTGAAAATAATTATTGATGTAACAATGTAAAGATTGTATTTTTTTTTTTTCATAAATGTCAATTGTGTAAATATACAAAATAATGATGCTAGTGTCGCACACTGAAAATACAGTCACAGAAGAAATTCTTTGACCACCCTATGTTTTCTTCACTTTCTTGCTCATTTTAATGCTTGGTACAACTAAAGGTACATTTGTTTGGACAAATATAATAAAAACAACAAAACATAGCTCATAAGAGTTTAATTTCAGAGCTGATATTGATCCATTTTCCATGTCTTTTTTGATAATAACCAAAATAAGTTCTTACATCAATATCTATGGCATTATACTGACAACAACAGTGCTTTTATTCACTCCATGTTTTCTTTCCTGTCTGTTTTAGTCGCATGATAGACACAGGAGTTAGTACTTGATTGCGTAACCAATGTGTTTGATGACTTTTGATGGTTTAATAATTTTTTTCATGACTGTACACGAACTCAGAACTACATTAGACAGGGAATTTTTTAGCAGATGGGAAGTGCAATGTTGTTATCAGACAAAGATTTATCTAAATCTTTATTGCTGGGTCATGAGCCTGATCAGTCATAGCACCATCAGAGGATGACAAAACCCACAAAACACTGATGATGCTACACAATCGAGCAATTATGGTCAGTTCAGTTTCCATGAAATGCTCATTTTTCTCTGAAAACAGTGATTCTCACTGAATGAGTTAAGTGTCTCCTGTACTTCACCTCATCTTCTGGTATGCGTGGGTATCAAACTGAATATACAGTTAAGATGAGAATTTAAGTGCATCAAAAAGTAGAACATATTTTTGACTTCCACTCAGTTACATTTTATGGGGCTATTAGTTAAGCTATTGCATCACTATTACTATTACTTAATTTTTCAAGTGAAGTGCAAATGTCATTACACTTTTAGGTTATTACATTTTTGGGAAATGGTCATATTAAATGGTGCTACAGGATGTTTTTCTGTAGTCATGTGAACTGCCCTAACACTGGCCCTCACATTGCTTTGAGAACCATCTCATCTGAAAAGACCCATGTGTGTTTAATAGTGATCACAAGACTCAACTAACTACATAACTCACTTAGAGAAATTCTCTGATATTGCAACTTAGAAAATGTATCTACGTTTAACAGAGAAGTAATGAACCTATTGTTCGGTGAAATTTTAAGATGTTTGTTTTTTTTAAATGTCGCATAATGAATTTGCTCTTTTTGTAAATTGAATATTAGTCTGTGGATTCGACTGATTTTGGGACAGTATCGGGTAGATAACAGACAAAAATAGTGTTAGTAATTATGAAATGAAGAAAATAATCGTGTACAGTGATCCCTCGCTATAACGCGGTTTACTTTTCACGGTTTCGCTACTTCACGGATTTGCATCGTGCATTGT
>JAPTGZ010000005.1:23310106-23326467 GCA_029814645.1 Fowleria isostigma | reverse complement strand
GCACCTGGAGGATTCACATTCAAACTTTATGAACTATTAGGGTCCAAATACACAAATAAATGAATCAAAGACTAATAAGTGGGTTTAACTATTTAAAATATGACCCCTTTAATTCACTGAATTCTGCCAAGTATTGTTCCATTCTCCAAACCCACATGCTCCTTTCTGCACATGCTCTCTTCCACCAAGGTCAAAACTGAATATTTTAGGAAGATAATGTAACATCCAGGACATGACATGATGAGACTGTCCAGAATTTAGTTTTGTTGTTTTTCCTGTTAACAATAAACAAAACAAAATCATTTGCAGCTGCTAGTGTCTGTCTGATGCAGCCACATCTTTTAAAATACAAAAAGGCTTGTCTGCAAATGTTTCATGGAAATATTTGAGATTATGTAAAATTTTAAGGGTGTCCGTAAACATTGGTGGTTTTTTCACCACAGTCTGCGAACTAGATGGTGGTCAGTGTTAACTTGGTTTTTAGTATTCAAATAAACTCCTACATTATACTTTGCCTGATGTGTTATATTTACTCTGTAAAATATGTGAAGTATGTAAGAGTCTGAATGTTAATAATGAGGCAATGGTAAATAAGAGAACAGTGATCTTATATGGTCTTGACTTGTGGTTTTAATTTGTAAAGTACATTAATTCAGTGGTTTTTGTGCTTTTTCTTTGAGTCAGAGGTTTTAGGTAACCTGTTATTAATTATATCTGCTGTAAATGTAACTTTGTTTTGATGTGGAGAATATTCCAGAATTTTAAAGTCACAGATTTTTAAAAAAAAATTTTTTATTGACACTTGACTTTGTTATTCCAGTTCTTCAGATCGTCCACAGCTGAGCAGCTCACCAGTATCAGGCAGGACTGACCAGGTAGCCCCCCCACAACACACACACACACACACACACTGAGTCCAGACCACAGCATAAGGAATAATCACATTAATCACAAGAGCTTAAACTCTCAAAGCCAAAGTGTCCGTTAATTTATTTTTTGACCTTTGAAAGTGACTCCATTCCACTTAGAGGATACCACGGTTTATGAATGACTCTGACCTGAGTGGATTAGCGTGTTTTATTAGCAGTCACAGGATCAGTCACTGGACTGGCAGTTTTACAGCTTTGCTACACATAGAAATTGTCTGACACCTGGTGGTTGAATGATAAAACTACAACTTTTTTAGTTCTTGTTAGGTACATTGATTTTTCTCTGCTGTATTTCATGTTGTCTTACAGAGCAAAAATAAAGCAAGTACAACAAGTAACGAGAGCTTTGGTACAAAGAGAGCTCGGACTTCCTTTGGCCGTGGTTTTTTCAAGCTGCGTGGAGGCAAGCAGACAGCCAGCGCCCCGAACCTGGGTGAGTGTTGGCTGGATGGGTTGGGCTCCACAGGGAAGCATCATTTGAGATTCATCATAAATATATGCCTTTTTGTTTTGTTACTTATTCCAATGTGTTTGTGCTTCTGCTCTGTATAATGTGAAGATCGTACCCAGAGTGTCAGTGCACCGGCGTTAGGTATAGTAGAGCACAGAGGCTTTCATGGCCTGCAGAATGGATGCTCAGGATGATACAGCTGATGATGGTCCAGTGTGATAATCAGTCATATACCATTTCCTGATAAATGGTTAGCTGGTTAAAGCAGTGTGCATTAACAGGCTGCATGTTCAGGTGTAGTTCATGCTACACTTTGTAGCTGAATCATACCTTTAGTTAAACAGACTGCGAAACATCTTCTGATGCCTTTAATTATACCAATGCTGAGAAGCACTTCTCTAGTATATCCTCTTGATACCCAGCAGTGCAGTTTTGACATCTGTAGATCTGTAGGGGACAAGAGTTTCACAGCTTTATTAAAAAAAAAAAAAAAAAAATGCTGTTCACTGCAATAGGCATTTTATATAAATAAGTAAGAAAATAAATTTAAAAAAATGTGTGTGAGTGAGTGAGTGAGTGAGTGAGTGAGTGAGTGAGTAGAGTGTAAAAAAGTTACATTTTGCTGTTTCCAATTAAGACATTTTTTTTTTTATTGTACTGAAAAAAAAAAAAGCCAAAACGTTTCCTTTGCTGGGTCTCAGGAGGTTCATACATCTGCCTTTTGAGGATATCTGCAGTTTCCTCCAATCTTTCACTGATTTGACATTTTTCTATCAATATCACCACATCATCCAGCTGCATATTATCCATGACTTTAAAACCATCTGCAAAACCTTTTTGAAGGTACATCTAAACTAGTTATAATTTGAAGCTTTGTAACTGTTTCGCTAAAGGCTTGTCAATAGTAGTCAAATACTTCTTTGCATGTTAGCTGATGGAGTGTGGTGTAGTTGGAAGCTACTCGAGTCTCATAACTATTGTGTATAGATTGGATCTAGAGCTGAGCAATATGGCCAAAAGAGTACATGAACTACATAAACTGAAGATCAAAATGTCTGGAAAATATGCTTTCCTTACTAAAACTATATGCCATATACAACTGGAGAAATACATTCACAATTAACATATATTACAAAAAGCAAACATTTTTAACTTTTATTGGAACAAGAAACGTCTCTAGTGGAATCATCTCAATTTTGCAATTTGTACATATTTCACAATTTTCAGAAAGCAAAACTTCAGTGAATCCAATCCATGTCACATATTGTCCAGCCCTATTTGAATCTGCTGTCATTGGTGTTGAGGCTGTGTTTGTGTTCATTTCAGTGCATATGTATATTTTCTTCACAGTAGAGACAGAAGGTAAAGGCACAGACCACCTAGACTTGGCTGGTGTTCCTCCACGAAAATCCAAGGATGGAGTTCCTCTACCGTCTTCACCAGAAACCAAAAAGAAATCAAAGGGTTTCAAGAAGTTCTTTGGCAGGTAACATCTAGAATGAAGCATTTACATCTACAGTAACGATAGTTTATCTACGGCTCTTCATCCTGCCTTATCACCTCTTCAGGCTGAAGAGGAGTCACTCTACTTCCTTCAACCTTGATGATGCAGCAGAGATGGAGTTCAGGAGAGGAGGAGTCAGAGCCACAGCGGGGCCTCGTCTTGGCTGGTCACATGACACAAAACACCAGCAAGTGTCCAATAATATTACTATTATTAATTAGAGTAGTGGTGGTTAGAGCTGTAGAATACTGTAAGGCGTTTTAAATCATCTGTAACGAATTATAGTGCCTTTAACACACTTTTAAAGCTGATCCCAAAAGCTAATGTTCCAAAAATATATTATTCAGGGTTCCCAAGGAGTTTTAAAAATCCTTAACTCTTTCCCCCTAGGATGCCTACCAGGAATAACTCGTATACATGTTACTAGGGCGTCACTACTTCGGCAAACTTTTGAAAAAAAATAAAATAAAAAAAAAAACTGAAAATGTATTATTATTAGAAATTTTCATTTTAGAAATTTTTAATCAAAAAATTTAAAATTAAAAAAAAAAGAAGGAAAAAACAAAAAGAAAGAAAATGTATTTTTTATATTTCTATTGGTTGTCCTAGTATAAGTTGTGGTCACCACCACCTACCACAGCATCTGTTACATTTGAAAAAACCAAACCTGTTCAAATGGTTGTCAAATCTCATCTTTAGTGGTACAACAGAGGTGTCAAAACTCGTCATTAAGGGTATGGGAGGGGGTCATCAAATGTTATCTTTATGGGAGAAAGAGTAAATACCTTAAAAAGCCCTTAAAATATATTACGTTTGATATAATAGGTCTTAAATTATGTTGCTATAAACATGTTCACTGTATTATGTATTAATCTGTTAAATGTCCAAACTGCAAACACTTTAACGTTAGTCGACTCAGTTCCACCCGACAGTTTATACTGAAATTATGAATCACTTATCACTAACTTTGCAGCCCCAGTGTGAAAAGAGTCAGTGGGAATCAAGGCATTGCAGTGAATAAATATATTTTCCTAAATTCTGGGCATCACAGATTTTTGCCAGTATGGCTGCGAAATGGACATTAAATTCTGTTCTAAGTGGTCTTAACAAGTCTTTAAAAAGTCTTACATTAAACTTGTAGGAACCCTGCTTATGACATACTCATAAAGCTATTCTTCATCAGCTCTAGTGGATGTTCAGTTTGTGCTTCCAAGCTCATGTCAGTGTTGTGTGGTGGTCATCTGATCAGTATCTCTGTTCCTGTCAGTGCTGTGGATGTTCCCTTCTCACAGTGGAACAAGGATGATGTATGTTCGTGGCTCCATGAGCAGGGTCTGGGTTTATATGTCGCTCAAGGACAGAGCTGGATCAAATCAGGGCAAAGTTTACAACAAGCATCCCAGCATGACCTGGAGAAGGTAAACCTCCGAGAACTAGCGTCAGCAGTTTCACCCCAAACCTCTGCATGACATACACGAAACCCCGACTGTTGATTCATATCTTAGATTTTACATCTCAAGCTGTAGTTTTGAGGCAGTTTCTGCTCTTTGTTGAAATATGAATGTGATTTCACTTCAGTCACAGCCAAGAGGGTAAATGAGTATAATGAGTATAATCCTGTTGTTGGATCAACGATGCCATTGCCTGGTTGAGTTTCTTTGGTGTTCCTCATCCAGGAGCTGGGCATCAAACAGCCTCTGCACAGGAAGAAGCTGCATCTGGCCCTGCAGGCTCTGGGGTCAGAGGAGGATGTGAAGGGCAAACTGGACCACCACTGGGTGACGAGTGAGTGTGACGCCACATTCTAGTAAAAATAACCGGTGACTCATTCTTTCATTTAAAAACATTCATATTTGTGGCTCCAGGGTGGCTGGATGACATTGGCCTCCCGCAGTACAAAAGTCACTTTGATGAGGCTCGTGTTGACGGACGCATGTTGCACTACATGACGGTGGTGAGCTGCCAGAACATTTTAAACCTCATCACGTTCTTCTGTGAACATTTATGTCACAACAACGTTTTGCCAGTTGGCCTGATTATTTTCTACCTGAATACATAACCTAACATGTGACAGGACTTTGTAATAATTCAGTTTGATCCTGTGGCTGTTTCCCAGGAAGACCTGCTGTCTCTAAAAGTTGGTAGTGTTCTCCATCACCTCAGTATCAAGAGAGCAATTCAGGTCCTGCGCCTCAACTCCTATGAACCCAACTGCCTCAGGCGAAGACCCTCTGATGAGGTACCACAAGCACAGTTCACACCTTTTATACTCTTTGTTGTAGATTCTACTACATATTTTACTCACTGCCTGTTTCTGCAGTCTTTTTTTTCTGACCAACTGAGGCATTTTTTTCCCATTGTTGTGCAGAACAACATCACACCAGCGGAGATCTCCCAGTGGACCAATCACAGAGTGATGGAGTGGCTCCGATCAGTGGATCTGGCAGAATACGCCCCAAATCTGAGGGGGAGTGGTGTTCATGGAGGGCTGATGGTAAGTGGGTGAGAAAAGGAGGTCTGATGGAAAAAGGAGGCAGAGTTTGCCCCGGTGTGCCCCAGGGTAGCTGTGGCTACAAATGTAGTTTACCACCACCAAAGTAGGAATGTGTGAGTGAATAATGGATCCATTGTACTTGCTTTGAGTATGCCTTAATAGGAAAGCACTGTATAAATGTACTCTGTACACTGTATTATTATTAGTAGTAGTTTGGAAGAAGGGTGCTTCTATAAAACTGGGTTCATTTTGGTACTTGGCACTTTGCCAGGTTTTTAGACCCAATAATGTGACAAATTTAGACATATTTCCCCCAGGATGTACCTAATGATGGCCTCAGATAAATGCAAAAAAAAGTCATACTCTTGCTCTGAGCCATCCCAAAATTAACAAATTTTTAATAAAATATTGGATCCAAAACTGGGACATAAAAAAACCTACCTAGGTGTCAGTGCATTTGATCTGGAAAGCATGTCTGTAAATATATATATATATATATTATTTACAGCTATAAAACTATGTTAAAAGTGTCTATCCTAGTGTTTTTTTAATCCACATGTGGGTTTTTCATAAATCTGTCTCATTCCAGGTTTGTAACCCATCATGTCCACTCATGTTACATATGGAACCTGCACCTTTAAACACATATAAATCACAGGTGATTTTTCAACAGTGGTCATTTTTGTGGAACACTCTGCCTTCCATATTTATTTCAATTCCCAAAATGTACCTGTGAGAGAATAGAAAGATATAAAAAAGAAAATGGAAGTGTAATTTTCATGTCCTTTTAACTGTTACATTTTTTGTATAAAAATAATATAAAATATGTTTTATCTGAAAAATTGTTTCTCTTTTATCTCAGTAAATATTTATTTTTAAAATAAACCCAAAGTGCTTCCAAACATTAGTCTCCATTTGGCTTAATTTTTTTTGCTCCTGTGTCCTGTATTTAGGGATCAGTTTCATAGACGCAAACAGAAAACAAAGTAATAAAAGGTGGATAAGGTAACAAAATAATACTCTACAATTACCTAGTTGAGGGTTTAGGCAGTAGTGTACCGAGGCTAATTTCACTAATAACAGGTGTTTTTGAACTTATGAAAGCTCCTGTTTTTAAAGCTGTGCAGTTATAAATGTTCTGCAGTATAATTGCTATATCTATGTGGACTTGCAATGGATACTTCTCTGTGTAAGTTCCTTAGATATATTCTACTCGCTTAGTTTCTATTTATTTCTACATGTATAACCTTCCTGTAAAATTTACTATGTATAGACTTATATGCCCAATCTACACTGTACATGGAATGCATAAGCTTGAAATGAAATAAACTAAACTAAATAATAAGGCATCAAGTACTAAAGCTGCATGAACAAACATGAATATAGGTGTCAAATCATGCATTTTGTTTTTGACCTCATCTGTTTCCTCACACGTCTGTTCTCTGAAGGTGTTGGAGCCCCGCTTCAATGTGGAAGCACTGGCCCTTCTGCTCAATATTCCTCCTAATAAAACCCTGCTGAGGCGCCACCTGGCAACACATTTCCATCTTCTGATCGGCTCAGAGGCGCAGCGGCTCAAACAGGACTGTCTGGAAAACCCAGACTACACCATCCTCACCGCCACGGCCAAGGTCAAGGTAACTGTCCATCTGTCCACGGCCTCACAAATACACCTGGCTCCATTTTCCTGTACTGATACCATCGTTGGGATTCAAATATTTCAATTAAACAGACTCACTCTGCTCTACTCCCGTAGCCTCTGTCGAACACAGGTTTTAGCTTTTTGGTTTAAAATCCAATCTGCAGAAAAAAACACCAACGAAGAAGAATGAAACCACCAAAGAACAGGTGGTTTTGTTCCTCCTACAGGTTCATTTGAGTGTTGACACTCAAGGAAGGAAGTAGAAGGAAGTGCTGGATGTCAAAGTTCTTGGCATTTGATTTCACTAAAATTTGAGACATAGTTTTGTACAGGTAATATGTGCAGAAAGGGTCCCCCTGATTAGCAAGTATATACAGGAGTAATCATCACTTAATGTGGGTAATGTTAATTATTAATCTATACTTTAATGCTAAAGTAAAACTGTTCTAACTATCAAGTGTAGATTTTAACATCTTCTAAACAATAATATGGGTCAGTATCAGCTCATTGCTGATTTCTGGGTCTTCGCACAGTGGAAATTAAAGGTGCCCTGCCACACAAAACCGTCTTTATTTTTTTTTTTTAATTAATTAATTTATTTTTTAAAATATGTTTGGTCCATAGGTGTTTGTGTTATGTAGTAAATTTGAAAATGAACCTCTACCTCTGCTGTTTGCTATTGACACTGAAAAGAAATCAGCAGAGTGATCAGGTCCATTATTAAAGCTGGTCGGTGTGACGTGTTACTGCCTGAGCTCATTACTATTCATGAGACCATCCAGGTGAGACCACGCTCACAGAATTTGTCTAGCTCAGAGACACTTTTTGTGTACAGCAAGCTGGGGCACCGTGAAGGTGTATAAATATGACAAATTCATGGGGCCCATAGAGCAGTGGAGGGGGCCCAGTGGGTACAGGGTAGAAGTGAATATTCCATGTAAGGTCCGCCATACAACTGAGGCATAGAAGCCAGAAGTCAGATGTTCAAAGCATGTTAAGTTTCACTTTCAGTTTACACCAGTTCCTCTACTTGTTGTGCAGGCTAAAGTATGCTGAAAAGCCAAGCTCTCATTGGCAAGCTGTTAGCCAATCAGAGTCAAGCAGATTATCATGTTGAATATTCATGAAAACTGGTGTAATTGGAGCGGAGTCTTCCAGCAGGATTTATGTACCGCAGTAGAATGGATAGAAACTTGGAAACCAAGGCAATTTTAGTACAAAAAAGAGTTCATGATAGAAGTTCAAATATTCACACAAAACTAATGGAATATGTAAGGCAGGGCACCTTTAAATAAATAAAACATGGAAATGTCAGGTGTTTGAAATATTCTGTATTTTGTTCACTTGTGTGGAATAAGTTTGTTTTCAACAACGTTACATTTATTTTTAAGTTATGAGTGTCATAAATTCTGTGTCTCTGTGTTTTTTGGGGGGGTGTTATTAACATTTTTATTAAACAAGCACATCCATTTGACAGTAGAATTTACAGAAGGATTTACAAAACTTTGCTTTCCCATTTTTGGAATTTTAACAACACTAGAGAAAACCAACCTGAATGGGAGCGGCATAGCCACTCGTTTCCTACATTTTTAGAAAATTTAAAACGTAAGTGTACAAATAATGAATCAAACGGCAGTTCTTAGGAAAAGTCTGATCTCACAGACTTGACACATTCCAACCACTTTGACCATAAAAAGTGTCCTTTTGTAATCTGAGTGGAAAAAATAAAAACGTTTTCCACAAAAAGACTGTAATCCAGTCTTCATTTGTTGGTGGTTCAGGTTTAAACCATCCCCTCATAATGGCTTTTTTTTTTGCTTGCTGTCTTTGTGGTTTTAGTCTAGTTTTTCCATATTATATTGATTGTCCTGGATTACCTACTAGCAGTGCCTTTTAATCCCCTTTGGCCGGTCACTCATGTCGTGTCTGTCCTTCAGCCCAGACGTCTGTCCTTCGGGGGCTTCGGTTCTTTGAGAAAGAAGCGCCCAGAGGACAGTGAGGAATATGTCTGCCCCATGAACGTGGAGATGCCAAAGAGCAGCAGCTTTCAGAGAGGGGTTTGCATCTACGAAGATAACCTGGAGCACCTGGAGCAGGTACAGATCTTCACTGGTCAGGTAGAATCCATAAAACTGGAATGGAGACAAAAAGCAGGACAACCTGACTGCCACTGTACTTTATGTAGCCAGGGCATTTTATGGAATATTTCACAAATCTGACAACTAAATTATTACCAAAGAATTTTTTTTACCAGTATGTTTGTAAAGGTGTGTGATAACATGTTAAAATGTTGAACTTCAACTCATGTGGGAAACTCTGGAAAAAATCTGCTCAAGTTAGGATACCGATAAATGGTTTTTCAAAAATCTATTTTATTTTTGTAATTCAAGTTTTTATTAGAGTTTTTACTGGTACAGGACAATTATACAATGTTACTTAATGTTATCAAACAGGGCTTTCATACATAAATGAAAAGTATCAATAGTAATACAATAGTAATGTAATACAAGGTGTGGAACTTCTTAGTAAGAAAAAAAAAAATTAAATATGAATGCCAACAATCAACCCGAAACCATAAAAAATCCTGATTTGACCCCTCATAAGTTACTTAAGACAAGATTGAAACAAATAGATTTTTCTCTGGTCGGGGTCTCAGTTTCAGGATTATTTTTAAACACTGTAAAACTTCTTAAGCCTCACAGTTTAAAGAATGTGTAAATATGATGATAAAGAGTTCTTCATATAAACATATTCTTTATAAGTTCAATAACAGAGATAGTACCACAGCACCAGTCTGAACCATTTTGGTCTTATATTACTATCACTACCAGATAGCAGGATGACAAAGTAACTTTCCACTGGTATTTATTTTATTTAATTCTTTCTAAGAACTTCTACGCCTTGTATTACTATTACTATTGTATTACTATTGATACTTTTCATTTATGTATGAAAGCCCTGTTTAATAATATTAACCAACATTGTATAATTGTCCTGTATCAGTAAAAACTTATATAAAAACTTGCATTATAAAAATAAAATAAATTGATTTTTCAAAACTCCCTAATTTGAGCAGGTTTTTTTTAGGGTTTCCCACAGGAGTTGAAGTTCAACATTTTAAGACATGCTATTACACACCTTTACAAATATATTGGTGAATAGATTGTTTGGTAATAATTTAGTTGTCAGATTTCCTTCAGTTTTCCTTCCTAATGGCGTTGTTTTGTCCTCAGATGGAAGACTCTGAAGGGACTGTTCGACAGATAGGGGCGTTTTCCGAAGGAATCAACAATTTGACGGTGAGAATGTTGAGCCAGTATGATCAAATACTAAATAACATCAGAAGAGTTTAGTCAAATGTATAAAGACTCACAGATGAGTTGACCTTATCTGTTTCAGAGCATGTTGAAGGAGGATGAGTTTTTCCGGGAGATCTCAGTCTGTCCTGATGCCGACACTCCGACATCAGACTGAGACGACTTCATATGTTTATCATATTGACAAAAAAACAGAAACTGTGCCAAATGTGTCCTAAACAGACACTCTTCACCTCTCACCAACTTCTGTTGTAGTATATTTTAAGACCTCTGCTTCATATGTTCAATCATACTCTACACAAAATATATTTATTGGAGCCATAAATAATGCATGAACTGAAAATGCAAGATGTAGTTTGATTAATTTAGCTCTAATTGCATTAATTCTTCATTTGCAGTAAACAGCCGTACATGTGTTCTCCTGTGCTTTGAAGAGTTGTCCTCTCTGAGGAACATTCAAATGGTATTGCTGGTACTAAGGTTGAGTTACTTTATCTTAAAGGCCACAGAAGGGTTGTTTCTGCCACTTGTATCTGAAAATCCCTTTAGTTCTGTTTGATGTTTAGTTCTGATTTAGAAGGTTGAGCTCTGACTGGAACAAACTGCATGTGTATGAACCAGTCTGTGGTCTGGACTCTGGCTTCACTGGCTTGTTTTGAACTGGAGTGTCCTGAACTAGACTGGGTTTGTTGAACACATAGAGCTGAACGCACCGGCGCCCTGCATTCAGTTCTACCTTTGTGAGGAGGATGATGAAGTTCAGTTTCTGTTGATGTGTTTATTTAACCCTGGTTGTTCAGAAGCTATAATTTCAGATAAAAAAAACAGCTTGTTTAAAGTTCTTAAAGGGGTGATATTATGCTAAACCCACTTTTTTTAGCCTTTGTTCATTTATTTGTGCATTTGGGGACCCTAATAGTTTATATAGTTTGTGCTGCAGAACTATCTTTATATTCATTTTGGTTGAAACTGAATGGATTTCTACAACCTGTTTTGATTTCTCAATTTGTTTCATTTTATCAGTAGTTACGTTGCTACATTTGCACAAACAAGGTCAAGACTTCAGACGAAGTCTGAGTATGACATCAGCAGCAGTGGTTGTAGTCCATATGGCTAATTCCCAGTTCAGTTTTAAACACATCTAAAGCACATTTACACCTAATATTTCTACACACCAATCTAAGACAGACATGTGTAGACCTTTAACACCTTAACTGGCCAGTCTGATGATGATTTCAGTGCATTTTTAGGGATTCTCAGGTTCACTTAGTGGACTTGACAGTGACCATGGTGAAGTTGGTATCAGAAGTCTTGGTTCTTACCGGTTCTTCTTCTCTGTCCTGTTGTTCCAGGTCAGACTCTGACTCAGACCTATGAAGCTGAAGGACACAGTTTCCCATTGTAGTCATTAATTATAAATTATAATTTTTCGTCACTTGACCAGTGTACTGTATCCTGAAAACTACTAAAAATGGTTGAACAGCAGTCAACATCCTGGAGGGGGTGTATGTGAAGTGGGTCATTGTAGTTAAAGGGCCAGCGCTCAAAACCATCTGTCTCTTTCATTAGTCATAAATGGACTTGAAAATGGACCTGTGGAGTGTGAAGAATTCAGACCCAAACACAGCATTTACAGTTTATGTGGACCACAAGGCAATGTTTTAAAATGCAAAATTGCATCCTAAAAAGCATAATATCACTCCTTTAAAATTAAGTTAAAACACCACCATTCAACCAAATACAACATAGACTGTGTATTGTAACTGTCACAGATATAGGTTCTGTTTGTGAGGCTGTTGAAGGTTCTGAATAAATTGACTGGGTTACAGTTTATGTACTAAATCACTGTGTGCAAGGAGTTGGGATAATTCTACAGTGTGACTGAAGTGTTTTTCTGTTTGGTGTAGACTGACTGAAACAGCACAGTGTTAAGTTTAAGTTTATAAAGCACATCAACACAGTAAGATGTTTTTATTTGAAGAAAATGACCTGAGCTTGATGAACTTCATGGATAACAAGTGTTACCAGGCATGACAAACCCCGCCTCTCACACATATTGTAGCTTATTCTGGCATGGATCCAGCTGATGTCATCATGTGTATGCATGTGCTGATGTCAGCATACCAATTGCCTCGATATATGTGCCAAGTTTAAAGTAAATGTAAACAAAATTGGTGTTTTTATAGACATGTGAAATGGGAAAGTAAATGGGAGAAGAAAAAAGATTTGAAAAAGTCATAAAGCATTTGAATTTTGACCTACTTTTCCCAAAATGTAATAACATCTATTCTGGGTCACTGCAATCTATGAACCCAATTTGGTATGAATTCAGCCAATAGTTAACCAAAAAAACAAACTGAACCAAAACAATCCCCCTCACCTCCCCTTGGGGTAATAATGGATGAATCTGTTACTGATATGGAGTAATGACAATAAACACACCTGTTTCACTACTGATATGCAGGTGATTAATGTTTAGAAATAAAGTACACAGTGTTCAGTTGGTCGTACCAGTGCAGTGAATTCCATTATAACATTGCTCTACAGCACAGTTTTGGTTTGTGGTTTATTGTGTGTTTCAGTTTAACCTCTGAGACCCTGGGGGGGATTTTTAGTTCTAATTAGGGGCCAAGAGTTTCACAGACTTATATGTTGTAAAAAAAAAAAAAAAAGTCAGCTGCAAAGGACATTTATTTAAAAAAAAAGTGGTGCATCATGACATTTTTACTTTTTTTTTTTTTTTAATGCAAAACCGAAATTTGTCCTTTCTGGGTCTCAGGAGGTTTACAGACTGGTCAGTGTTTTCGATGCTTACTAGAGGTAGTCTGACCATTTAATGAAACCCTTTGACATGTTGTGAAATGCACTTACTCATTTTCTGAGTCACGTGACTGAACTGACAGTATTTTCATCTTCCCTTTCAAAGTGAACACATTCAGATGAGTGGAAATCGTTTCCTCATTCAACTCATTTGGGAAAAAAGCACCTTTTCTATTCCTTTCTGAAGCTTTTAAGCAATCGTATATGTGAAAGTAAAAGAAAATGAGTGTCTGAAGGAACTGTCTGAATCTAGGCTGATGTATACCACATTTACTGTTTTCACATGTTGTTTTGGTAATAAAATCATAAAAAAACACTTGTCATTGTTTTTCTTTTAAGTAGAATTGCTTTACAGTGGCCCTGCAGGGCAAATCACACAGCACACAAGAAAAAGGACAATCATGCAAACAAAAAACAAGAAAAATATAAAATCAAAGGCTGATTGGTTTATCTTTTCTTGTTTTTATTTTTTTTTTCTTGTGTGATTTTCTCTGTGTACTTTGTGATTTGTTCCAATCCAACTTTATTTATCAAGCACTTTAAAACAACCACAGTGGACCAGAGTGCTGTACAGAAAGTTAAAAGCACAGTAAATGTATTAGAAAAGCATATCGTTCTTGTGGTTTGTCCTTCAGGGCCACCGTATGGAAGGGCAAAGGGAAACACTACGACTCAGTTTGGTTCAGAGAGGATTTATAGATTTATAATGTTGACATTTTGTTCTTGGGCGATGCCAAAGTATACAACGGTACTGTGAAACAAAATCCAAGTATCAGTACTTACACAGCAGTAAAAGTTACATTGCATATTCCAACAGATTTTCAGCAGAAACATTGTGGGCGGCTCCACACCGAACTGAATCGCTAGATAACATCTGAACCAAAACACAGACACCATATCAACACGGCATTTGGTAACACATTTTTAGCAGCCATGAGGGAATATCATAATTCTGTATAAATGAAGCAAGTGGTCACAACTCTTAACTGCATATAAAAAGCTTTGCAAGTGTTAAGGCACTCAGAAAAAAGCTCAGTGTTGAACGTTGACCTTAACTCTGATATTTGAAGCTGAACCGAGGCCACAGCAACACAAAAAGTTAGCAACATCGCATTTCCACTTCCACGTCAACCTTCTGAAAACCTCAGGGTGTCTGTCTTCAGCTCACATATAAGACAAAACATCTACTCCACACACTCATCTACTCTACTCCATCACATACCGGTTCCATTGGTCCGTACTGGGACTCTGTTGCATGAGGAGGTTCATGGCGTTCATTATATTCTTAAATAGTGCAATAGACACTGAGTGCTGTAATGCTTTTTGGGGTCTCGTCGATGACTGAATGCCCGTTTAAGGCCCAGCCCGCGGTTCTTCTCCGTGTGGATGGCTTCTAGAAGGTGAACCTGCGGCTGTTGGAGTGGCCCACTTTGTCCAGGTTGGGGTTGCAGGCAAACTGAATCATGGGCGGCGGTCCACACATCAGGATGAGGGTGTCGTCACTGGGAGGCGGCAGCTGCTCCCTCACCATGTCTTCACTGATAAAGCCTTGACTGTATTCCCAATCTGAGACACAAGAAGAAGCCCATGTTCAAATACAGACAGATAAAGCCTCAAGTACAGCAGGGAACAAATGATTAGAAAACCTGATATATTTAAGAGGTTTAATGAGTTTAATTAGCTATTAAAATACCTACTAAATATCTACAAAGTCATCACTTTACTCTAAACTAGAATAGAATCATCATAAGGAGATTTAGGTCAACAGGCCTACAGTCATGGGGAAAAAAAATTATTAGACCACCAAAAGTCATCAAAATAATGGTTATGCAATCAAGTACTAACTCCTGTGTGTATCATGTGACTAAAACACACAGAAAAGAAAACATGGAATGAATAAAAGCACTTTTTGTCAGTACAATACCATAGATATTGATGTAAGTATTGAGTGAAACGCCACAGTGAAATGCATGGTGTAAGGGGTGTTACAGAACTCTGTTCACGCCAAGCGGCCAACAAGGTTTTTTCTTTATTTGTAATACAATTGTTTATATTTACACATTTAAGCTTTCAGTTATTTCATATATAGTTATTAATACAAGTGTGCATGTGTTTTGTTGCTGTATGTACGTATGTGTATCAGTTCTCATGGCATCAATGAAGGGAGAAGATGAAATAAAATGCCAGTTTCAAAAGAACCGATCTGTGTCTGTTGTGATGAGAGCTACGTATATATTATAAAATTCCACTATAAAAGGAAAAATAACCCCCCAAAATAAACAGACTGTCAGTGTGTTGGTCCTTTGGTACACAGTGTGTTGTTTTCCTAAATGTGCTGCTGGAGGACTCACTGTCAGGAGCTCTGTCCAGGGTGAACCACAGCTTAAAGCGGTCTGGGTGGTTCACCTGAATCTCCTCCAACTCTGGTCGCAGCAAGATGTCCTTCTCAGTCTGTAGAACACAGACAAAGGGGGATTTGGTTTCAAAGTACTGACAAGTTGTCTACTAAACTCTGGGATACACAGTACACCCACAGTTTCAGCTTCAGCTCATTGTGTGAATGTGGCTGAACAAACTCACCTGGTTTGCAAACAGCAGGTAACATACAGTCTGGTCCTGCGGGTCCTTCATCACCGCTGTGATCAGCTGCAGCATCGGGGTGATCCCTGCACAAAACACACACCCAACACACAAAACATGGGTCTAGTTACAGTTTATATACTTACACATGTACTTAGCAAAAGTATTTACACACAAGGACAATAACACGAGGGTTTAATTATTTAGTGCTAGCTATATAACTGACATGTTTGTTGCCTATGAGCCATCCTTAGATTCTCGGGAAGGAGGCTCCTGGAAGTTCCAAAGTCGAGACTTAAATCTAAAGGAGACCGTGCTTTCTCCATCAGCGACCCTTGACTTTGGGACGGCCTGCCCGAGGAGCTAAGGCTGCACAATCAGTCTCATCTTTTAAATCACTTCTTAAAACACATTTTTATAGACTGGCCTTTATGTGATGTTGTCTCATTTAAATGTTTGAATATAAATTTTTTTAACTCTTATGTTTTTAGTTTGCTGTTCTTATTTCTTTACTGTGTTGTTTTCTCTGTTTTAATGTCTTTGTATTTTGCTTATTTTAATTGCATCCTGCTGTTGTGCCCTTTACTTTGTCAAAGCACTTTGTAAACTCAGTTTTTAAAGATG
>JAPTGZ010000005.1:23272722-23287652 GCA_029814645.1 Fowleria isostigma | reverse complement strand
GAATAGAATAGAATAGAATAGAATAGAATAGAATAGAATAGAATAGAATAGAATAGAATAGAATAGAATAGAAATGGCCACAACAAGAAGAAACTCACAAAAACCACCCAGTTTTTGGATCCGCTATGTCCCTGTGCATGTCCGTCTTGCTTAAGCAAAAGTGAGTAGATAAAAATACACAGAGGATGTGTGAGAACTCTGCTATTACTGTGAAGCTCTTCTTGTAAATATTATTTGAGAATCACTTTGACTTACTGTCCACATAACTAGCACAGTACAACCCTGAGGTAAAAGGGAATATGACAGTTTTGCCTCTAACCTTACATATTTCCATTTTCTCACCCTGTTACATAAAGTTTATTTTAAAATTTCTCAGATATATTCACTACAAGTGGCAGGTTTATTAGAGTAAAGTCCTGTCATAAATAAGATGAATTTACATGTATTACAAAATATTTGTGCATGCAAACTGTTGATGCTTAATGATATAAAATTCTTTGGAGACCACAGTTATTAGGATGATACAGAACAGAATGCTGCTTAGAGGAGACAAAAACAAATAACCACAATCATTTCAGAGATGCTAATGAGGTCTCTGGCCCGAGGAAAACTACGCATCAGCATGAATATACAACAAAAACTGAATCCATGCTTAAAATTACTTGTTGAACACCAGTTGCTCTGACAATCTGAATTTATGTCTAGATCCTTTATGCATGAAGTCTAGTCAATGCTTTTTTTTGCCTGTAGGCAACAAGTCTCTTTAGCAGGAACATTATGTGAGTTTTAGCAAAAGCAAACACTGAAGCAGCTCAGTGCCCTTAATATTTCATCTAGTTTAGGGGGAGGAGGACCTGACTGAAGAGACAGGGGGGAGTTGTCTGGGGCAGTTGGCATGAATAAATACAGGGAAGTGGCAAAAACCAAAGAGACTAAACAGAAGATGGAGACATGAGTGAGAAGGTAACAGGTCTAAATGGACTGTTTCCACTGATACCGGAGGCTGAGTGTTAGGATAGTAAAAACAATACAGAAGAGCTGTGTTGAAAAGATAACATGTCAAACAAGATCCACATTAGGAGATTTCTTCACAGTGAGACAAAAATATAATCCCACCTACTGACGTTTTTTAATCTGCTTTTCTGTGATGACCAGAGAAATTGATGTCATTTTGCTCATTTTAGTCAAACATCTCAATGGAAAATGTTTATGTTCATTCTCATCAGAGGTGGGCAAAAATGGCCAATAGTCAGTACTTATATAGCACCTTTCCACACATTAATGGTTCCCAAAGCGCTTTACAATACAAACCTCATATTGACCCATTCACGCACACACTCATACACCAGTGAGCGGCTGACACTATGTAAGGCACTGCCAGGCCTCACTGGGAGCAATTTAGGATTCAGTAGAACACTGAAGGACAAGGACACTTCAACATGTGGACAGTTGGAGGCAGGATTCAAACCACCAACCCTTCAATCATTGGACAGCCTGCTCTACCAACTGCGCCACAGCCGCCGACCCAATCCTAGCTCCATAAAGTAAGAGTCCTGCCATGTATTTGTTCCAACAGTTCACTGAACCAGCCCACAACTCCTCATCCAAGTAGATGGGATCATTAGTGGAATCTCCTGTGTTCAGTGAACAGGTAGAACCAACACATGGCAGGACTTTGACTCTATGGAGCTGATGCTTGTGTATGTTCATGTGACACAAAGTAGAACATTAATTAAATTGAAGTGGAAATACTTTCAGTGAATTGTAGAAATGCACATTTCCCATGATGTTTCCAATGACTATGTGTACATTTTATAAATGATTGCAGTTTTGCAAATGTTGACAGTAGAGCTGCACAATATATCATATGGGGCGGCCATAGCTCAGGATTTAGAGCATGTCGTCCCATAGCCGGAAGGTTGATGGTTCGGTTCCCACTCTGTCCAAGTCATATGCTGTTGTGTCCTTGGGCAAGACACTTTACCTGCCTTGCCTCCAGTATGGTTACTCACACTGATGTATGAATGTGTATGGGTGTTCGGTAGTTGTTGGAGGGATAACAGATGGAAATTAGCCTGTGGCTACAATCTGGCATATTTACATATATATGTTCATTAATATGCAATGTCCCCTTATATAAAAAAAAAAAAATTAAAAATAAATGAGTATCGTAATCACAATGTATAGTCACATAGCAGGTCCTACAATGTAGGAGGACAATGAATATGACATGTTCTCATCTAATTTCAAGGGTATCTGACACACACTGCACACAACTATCCACCAACCAGAATCATTTTAGAGTGAGTCGCTGGTAACAACACTGAAAAATGAGCGACGAACAAGAGAAAATCACTAAAAACGAAGACTTGGTGCCAAAAAGAAAAGCAACGCCAGTTATCTGGAATTATTTTGGCTACAAGAAAGATGAAACTGAAACATAAATTCTGTGTCGACAGTGTCTGTTACAACAAGAGGAAACACAACTAATGTATTTGGCCATTTACGTCGGCAATACAGCTATTATTTCCTTTTTATTTTATTTTTATGCAATTATTCATGTTTCAAAGTTGAGGTTCAAGTATGGATGATTCAAATTTGGTTTCTGATGGCCTATATTTCAGCCCATAAACTTTTACGTCTTTACCTGGAGTTCATATGTTCCATCACAGGACATATTTGAGTTTCTTTAAGGTTCTAATTGAGCAGAACCGGGTTCTATGTTTTTAATCGGCTTACCTTGTTTTCATTGTAGCTAACCGAATGGACTCACAAGTTCCATAAAAACATGTAATGAGTGAATGTACAGTAAAGTCGACCTTGTTGATGTCATACATGTCCTGTTACTTTACCATAAACTGGGATTTTCACACGTTTAAGGTCATTCCCACAACAAAGAGTCGAAGGTGTTGTCTGTAAAGGGTTAAAAATGATTCATTCTGAAACAGTTCATGGGTAACATATTGAGTTAAAAGTGATTCAAAAAAGACAATAAGGTTGAAATTAGTGAAAAGCACCCGACATATTTTTTCATTTTTGTTTGTGTGTAAAATAGTGATTACTGTATATGCTGATTTTATTGTACTTTACTGGTCGCTGCTGTACTCACACAGGTCACAGGGTGGTGCATAGCGCCTGAAAGGAACATAATACCACTCAGAGGCAGGTACTGCGTATGTTGAATTGTCTGTTAAATGGTTTGCATGTGTATTTTTGTGATAAGTGCCTTTAGAATGACATTGAGGGAAATTTGTGAATGTATGCAAAAGTAAAAAGGGAATGCAAAGGTATTATGGAAGTTTTTCACTGCAATTTCATTTTTATTATTGTTTTATTTGCAAAGTGACCAAAAGTGTTAACTCTGGACAATGCTGCAGTGACAAGATGAGAGTTAAGTGTTTGTTTGTTTTTTTGTTTTTTTTTTGCGTGTTATGGTTAATATATGTGAATCCAATGCAGCTGGAAATAAGGACATGTATGGACATTCCTACTGTTGCATATTGTTATTCAGTGTTGCATTTTTTATATATGGTCATATAATGTTGTGTGTTCAGAAGAGATATATTGTAATATCTCAGATGTTTAAAAGTACTACAGCTTACCTGATGTTACATTGTCATTAGATACTCACCTCAAGAAGTGATAATTATTATTGTTTGTGCTAAAAGCAGAATAAATGCTGCAGTCAAGCTGAATGCAAGCTAATTGTTGCTGCCTCTTTGTTTCTACATACAGAATAACTGGACACACACACTCCCTCTGGACACTGACCCGGCCAGGGGGACAACATGTCAAACATGATGTTGCTATCATCGGCAATACAGTGATTATTTCCTTCTGAGTATTTTTCATAATGTAACATATATTGCCAGTTTCCGCAGCCAAGGATTGAACCACCAAGGCCCTTGCCTTGGTCTGCTGCCCAATCCACAATGCACCACACCCCTCTGCTTCTCCCTGTGGGTAGTGGGCCCATAGAGCGACAAGCTCATGTTCAGGCTGGGCCCCATGGGTAAAAGGCCTGGCCACCAAGCACTTGCCTGCAGGCCCCAACCCCAGGCCTGGCTCCAGGGCGGGGCCCCGGTATCCCTCCGGGCCGGACACACAAACTCTTGATATCACACTCCATCCAGGTCTTTTGAACCATTCTTTGTCTGACCCTTCGCCTAGGACCAATCTGCCATGGGAGACCTTACCAGGGGCAAATGCCCCCAACAACATAGCTCCTAGGGTCATCAGGGCTCTCAAACTCCTTTACCATGATAAGGTGACGGTTCAAGGAGGAGTGGAACCATGGACCAGCTCTATACCCTTGCTAGGATGCTGGAGGGGTCATGGGAGTTTGCCAATCCAGTCCACATGTGTTTTATGGATCTGGAGAAGGCTTATGACCGTGTCCCCTGGGGCATCCTGTGGGGGGTGCTCCAGGAGTATGGGTGGATGGCCCCTTGCTAGTGGCCATTCAGTCCTTGTACCGAAGGAGCATGAGTCTGGTCTACGTAGCTGGTAATAAGTCGGACTTCTTCCTGGTGAGGGTTGGACTTCACCAGGGCTGCCCTTTCTCAGCGGTTCTGTTCATAACTTTTATGGACAGAATTTCTAGGCGCAGCCGGGTGGGGAAGGGGGTCGAGTTCGGTGGCAGGAGGATCTCGTCTCTACTGTTTGCGGATGATGTGGTCCTCTTAGCGTCATCGAACAGCGACCTCCAGCTCTCTCTGGGGCAGTTCGCAGCCGAGTGTGAAGCGTCTGGGATGAAGATCAGCACCTCCAAGTCTGAGGCCATGGTTCTCAGCCAGAAAACGGTAGAGTGCCCACTCCAGGTTGGGGAGGTCCTGCCTTAAGTGGAGGAGTTCAAGTACCTCAGGAACCTTGTTCACGAGTGAGGGTTGAATGGACCGGGAGATTGACAGGTGGATTGGGACAGCATCCGCAGTGATGTGAACGCTAAACCGGTCTGTTGTGGTGAAGAGGGAGCTAAGCCATAAGGCGAAGCTCTCGAGTTACCAGTCGATCTACATTCCAACCCTCACCTATAGTCATGAGCTCTGGGTCATGACCGAAAGAATGAGGTTGCAACTACAAGCGGCCGAAATGAGTTTCCTCCGCAGGGTGGCCGGCCTCAGCCTTAGAGATGAGGTGAGGAGCCGGGACATCTGGGAGGGACTCTGAGTAGAGCCTCTGCTCCTCCACGTCAAAAGGAGCCAGCTGAGGTGGTTCGGGCATCTAGTGAGGATGCCCCCTGGACGCCTCCCTAGGGAGGTGTTTCAGGCACGTCCGTCCAGGAGGAGACCTCGGGGCTGACCCAGGACACGCTGGAGGGATTATATCTCTCGGCTGGCCTGGGAATGCCTCGGAGGAGCTGGTGGAAGTGGCTGGGGAGAGGACTGTCTGGGCTTCTCTGCTGAGGCTGCTGCCCCCGCGACCCGGACCCTGATTTGGACAAGCGGAGGATGACGAGTACGAGAATATATATTGCAGGGTTAAAAAATATCGCAATGTCAGTTTTTTCCCAATATCGTTGACAGGTTGTTTACTGTTTTCCAGTGATAATACTTCAAGAATAACAATACTTATTATAACAATAATAACAATACTTCAGATGTTTGGATACAGTGAGTGCATTATCATGCCTTCTACTGTTGTAGTCACTGTAACTGTGAAACAGTTGCTTATGTGCTTTACATTTCACCTGGAAAAGCAAAACACCTGCATACATACATTTTTTTCACATTATTGCCATCTTTTTATCATAACAGGTAATCAACACCATTAATGACGACACAAAGGGAAAAAAAATATAAAGATAAAACATAACAGAGAAAAACAAAGCAAAAAAAATCTTCAGATTGGTGTTCATCCATCACATATAAGCAACAATACAGAGGTAGAGTACACATGTTATGAACAAAAATCTCCAATTATATTAACCCTGTAAATCCTGACCCATCAGAGATTTTAATTACCTTAAACAGGGGGAACAGAAATGAAAGAATGAAACCACACCATTGCTTGCCTTCGCTCATCTGTCTTGAGGAAGAACGGAACATGCAGAGACATTACCCCCTCCCCAACCCCCGAGGCAGTACCAGCCGATCACAGAATGATCAAACCATTTATACAAATCCAAATTTCTTATTTACACTAGTTGTGCAATCTTAATAATGCTTATCAGTGTATAAGAAACAAAAATAAAGATGCATGACATGAAAGGCTGATACTATCATAAGAAATAATTATATAGAATTTTACAACCTATTACAAGACCAGCCACAAAACTCCAACCTTGTAGTTTTTTACTTGGCCCCTTAACAAAATCCAACCAAAAAGTCCTTTCACATCCCTTAATGGTATACTGTTTTATCACACCTGGCAGACTGGATGTTCCTTTTAACTCACAGTATAAAATCCGATACACACATTTTTTCCCATTGTAAAAATGGACAATAGTTGACCAACAAATCCCTGGGAATTTGTTTTGTTTTTATTTAGTCAAGTATACTCTGCTCATACAAACCTGATGCACAATAGTAATTTTCCATTGCACCAGGAAGAACAGAAAAGTTCCTGTGAATCATATGAACAACAGGTAATAGATACTTCAAATCCTGTAAGCACTCCTAGAAAAGATTGCCCATACTTTCACACTCCCACTTTAGATCATCTGGGTCTTCAAGGTTTCTTTGTCTTAGTAGAAGCAGGTTGACTACCGTTGTATAGAAGCTGGAAATAACCAGGAGGAACACTGTTTGATAAAAGTCAAGAAACCATTCATATGTGTTTAATGAGTTTAACCAAAGATCTATGTTGAAATAAACATAAGACTACATATTTTCAAAAGCAATAAGAGAACAGTTCTAGGTGTATTATTGTATACTGTTGTATATACAATGTACAGTATTTCAAATGTATGGTATATTAGGGATGGCAGTGGCTGAAAGGGATTATTGAGATAACCTTTTCTTACCCTGAAAGGAAAAAGAAGAAGAAAAAAAAAAAGAAAGACCAGCTGTGGCGCCACATCACTGCTTTTCACACACCTCTTATCTTTGTGGTCGGCAGATGAGAGTTTGGCATTATTGAGTTTGGGGAGGCTCAGCGTACCTCATATCCGGCCCATTTCACTGTCTCATCCTAGACGGATGTAATCTCTCCCATTTTATGGATGAATAACATTACTCCTGATACAAGAGTGCTTCTCCATATACATGTACTGTGCAGAGGCAGGTTTTCTCGATCCTCAAGGTCACTCATCTGAGCTCTGAGTCTTGGCCCTGGTTTGATGAGATGATGCACTATCAGTGGTCCATGCGTTTCCCTCAAGAGGTTAGAGGGACATAGGGTTCTGGATAAACTACCAGCCCTGAGCCAAATCACCTACACAGTTAAGTATATCCACTAAATCTGTCTACTTTTATAGTGGTTATTTACAGTTTGTGTTGCAAGCAGTGGATAATTGCCAGCTGTGACTCATTTAGATTATTATGGGATGGGCTGGTACATTCACAGATATACTGTAGAGCACCAAAAACAGTTTCCTTGTAAATATTTCTGTGTTCAATGAGTGTGCATCTGCGGGTTCTGGCAGAGTTGTGCCAAATCAACACAAATGTAAGCAAGCAGGGTTAAATATAGCCTGGCTGTCATCTTAGCTTTCCAGCCATCATTTTAGATTTACCATGGTGGGAGCACCCAGGGGTGACTGTCATTTTATTTTCACACACTCAACTTAGCATCACACACACACACGCACAAATGCGTGCATTTACAGTGAGACTCCTCTCAGAGGTGACACCCACATAATCCATCCCCATGAAATCTGAGGAAGATCCTCCTGATAGCGTGTTGCAATCTCATTTCCACAAGAAGCGTCTTAATCACTGAAAAGCTAAAAAGAAACCCCTCTGTAACACATCTGCGGCTCATTATTAAAACTAAACAAAGTTCAGAAAAAAGTTACACAGTGACAAAATAAAGTTTGTATTTCTTAATTACTAGTTTCTCTGAGGGGCTTTAAATCATCCTAATGATCCAGTAACCACACTTAGTCCAACCACTCACAGGAGCAAAACAAACAAAGCCTCCAGCTCCGGGGTTTGATGGTGAGCTGGAACTCTGGGTCGGGGCAGCATGGCTTCATTACCACTGACACACTGCCTGTGTACTTTGATATCCTCCCCTACTGAGGGCTATTACTTGGTTATGTGCCACCGTCCAGCCCTCGAGGCCATCTTCAGAGGTACAAAAGACTGAGGGACAAAACACTTTTGCTGCCACCTCCACTTTACTGACTGGCTTCTAGACACTTGGCCTTTGTATTGGACACACTTTTGAGTCTGCACCATGCCAGGGAAATGGGCATAGAAGGAAAAGTGTAAAATCTGTCATTTTAAACAGACAATGAGTACATTTTAGTGCCTGAAAGCACCAAATAACACAGTGGGAGGTTGAAGGAGTTGACTCCGGATGACTCCGCCTGCTGCTGCAGTTACTGACGTTTAAGGCACACTTTTTACTCTTCACTGTAAGAGCATAGAACCATCCACTGGACTTTTAAGGTACCTTGAGATCTGATTGTCTGTTGCACAACAACAGAGTCTAGTAACAGAACTTGTGTATTTAGAACACAAAATATTGAGTATAGTTATAGCTATAGTATATTTAGTTGAGTTATCAGTGAATTTACTGTGAAGAAGTCTTAAGCCATATTTATTAGGTAACAAGAAAATACAGAAAATATATGCATAACACAAAAAAAAATCTAAATAGTTTCAACAGGCAAAACGCAACATTTATTGACAGCTCTGTTCACATGACAAAAACGTTCCCAAACAATAATCACTGTTGACAGGCCTTATATCAAACCTGGTGTAAAACTGCTGAACACTGGTTTCCCACCTGTTCTCCTTGGCTTTTTAACATGCTTGCAATGCTGATATTTTGTTTCTGTTTTCATATTTTTATCTTGTTTTAATTTATTTATCTTTATTATTTCTTATTGCTTTTATTTTTTTTTCATTTATTGTGTTTTTAATCCTCTGTACAGCACTTTGGTCTACTGTGGTGGTTTTAAAGTGCTGTATAAATAAAGTTGGATTGGATTGAATTGGATCTCGCAAATCTCCCATTGTCTGCACAGAAGAGCAATCAGTGCAAAGAGAGGTCACATTCAATATTTGAAGCTTTGGTCTGCACAAACAGTTCTTTCCATATTTATTCTGATTGTATCTTGGTCTAGACACAAAAATGCATATAATTTGGCAAAACAACAATCCCTTAAACCAAGGCACTCTTTATAATTTTAAATGCCTTTATTAATTATGGCGTGTCTCAATAGACCTCAGTGAGCCCCAACACGGTTCAGCCTGCTGGCCTTCATCAGGGACAATCAGGGCTTTTGTTCCTCTGATGAAGGCCATATTTTTGTGCATTGAGGGTCCCTTCACCTAAGAGCGCCTCTTTTACTATTTTTCATGACTATATTTCATTACTACCCGGAGGTCAATGAAGGGTTCCTCTTTACCATTTGTTCAAAACAACAAACCCAATATATTTTTGCATAATACTGTTTACTGTCTGTTGAGTATCAAATTAAGATTGTTTTTGTTTATGTTCTACCCCTCTCACTTAATGTCAGAAAATAGACAAGGTACAAACTGCCTCACCTGGTTCTATTTTTATTTGAATACATTTCTCTTCAAAAAATAATGTGAAATACTACAAAACTGTAAATTGACCTTGCTTTATATTCATCTTTATGTTATAGTTACCAATCTAATACAATACCGTCAAAAACTGGCTGTGAAAAAAGGTCAAGGAATAATTCTTCATCCTTTTTGTCAGACAAAACACCGTACTGCTTTAGCATTTTCATATTCTTATTGTTAACTTCACTGCAAGTGTGAGTAAACGTTCAGAGTGATTGCTATTGTGTAAATGTCACATTTATTCACATTTACATTTAATAATAATGTCACGTAGCAATAGAATGCAGTATAAATCACATTAAAGGTTTACTCTTCTGTAATCTGTGGTGTAATAAATCTTAAGATTAACCCTCCCAGCAGTGACAGCTGATATGTATTGTAACCATACATTGCTGTAGAACCGTCTGAAACAGAGAACAGAGTCTGTAATGAGCCTGGAATTATTTTGAGACGACAGCTAAAGAGTATGTTGCTCGATACATCACCACGCTGAAGCACTAGCAATCCTGAGAAGCCTCAAAGGCAACTGTAGCCCTTTTATTTTTAATAAAATGGCTTTTGCTGGGTCTGTAGATGAGCACAGACTGGAGGGAGATTTGTAGGGATGATTCACGAAGGGCCAATCAAAAGAATTATTTCTGATTATACATTGGTTAATGGTAATACCCACATCTTCCTCTGTGAGCCATAATTAGGCATGGTAAACAGGATGACAATAGAGGAGAAGGCTGATCCCAGGCCATCAATTACTTGTCCTCCTCCTTAAACTCTGGCTGAGACGCCCTGTGGATGGAGGCTAATTATTGTTATTACAGACCTGCACATTATTTCATCCATCTGTTAGACTTTTAAATGCACTCTCACAGCAGAAAAGTGTTCCTACTAACAAAAAATAAAACTAAAAGTTCAATTTAGAGTATTCTGGTTGTATGCAATTAGGAATGTGCTGTGTTATTACTGCTTGCTAATAATTCACCCTGAAACCCACAGACCGGTTCAGAGATAAACCATGCTCCAATTAAGTGTGGCATACAGTGTGTGGTGTCAAACTGTCTGGGTTCCCTGCTATTTCCTGTCACTGTACACGAGGAACCTGGCTTCCAAAGTGAGCAGATTCACACCTTTTTTTTCAGACTGGTTGGTTGATGCAGCTGACAGCTTAAATGCTGACAGTCCCACAATGCAAATGGGCACAGGTGAGCGCTAATGCCAACAACAGAAAATGGCAGCAGGGGATGGCTTTTTTTCTGCCAAATGGCTGCTCATGCTGGTCTGATAGATGAAAGTGAGCTCTGAGCTTTTAATGTGCACTGTGTTACTGTACTGCAGGATGTTTAGGCTTATATGGAGAGAGCGGGCTGTCAGGCAGAAGGCAAGTGGACCCAGGTGTACGGTAATTGCAGCAAAAAGAGTCGAGGCGAGAGGGAAGTGCACAGTGGGAATTAAAGTGAAACCACTGAAGAAAGTCAAAGGAGAGGTGGGGGGAGGGACAGGGAGCAGCCCCTTGTGCATGTTAGCGGTTGTGGTTCAGAGTGTGTATGCATGGGGGTGTCAGACAGTGGTATGTCAGTGTTATAGGTGATGAACAGTGTTGGGGAGTAACGGAGTATTTAGAATATAAAATATGAGCAACTGTATTCCATTACAGTTACAATCTTAATATATGGTAATCAGAATACAGTTACATTTTTAAAAATAACCTTCCGTTATTTTCTATAATTTTATACATCCAGTTTTCCACACATTTCCCATAATCCCTTGATACAATATGCAACACAAATATTCTAACAATTAGTGTTGAGTACAAGTTGTGGGAACGAGTCAGTTTGTCAAGCCCAGGTCAAGATAATGGAGGTGGAGTCAGAGGCGGGGCATGAGCTGACAGATCAGAGCCAGGGCAAGAAGAACACATGCCTTTGGAAAAACAAGCAGTACTTCATCTTAAAGAGAGATAAGGAAGGAGAACCAAATATTAAGAAGAATACAGATGTGAATATTTCAATATCTGGATTTTTTGGGTCTCTTTTTCCACATTCTACATAGTTCATACAGAACACATAGAAGTATAAAGGCACATGACAACGTTAGAACTGGACATGCCTATTTACATACATAAAGTGAGCATAAATGAGCCTTTATCTTGGTTTCTGAAAGTTCTGTGCATGGGGCTAAAAAACAGAACAGAAATATAAATATGGCCATGTTATGTCTCACTTCTGGAGTGACAAGCATACAATGACTTGTCATCCAGAAATGTATACCTGGCAGATTAGATGAAAAAGCAAACGATTAAATTCTATCATGATGGTATTCCATTTGGAATCAGCAAACCTTTATCAATATTGATCAACAAAGAAAAGCACACTCATCACAAATTCAATTAAAATAATCCTCAGCTGATGTCCTTTCAGCACCACCACTGTTTATAGTGACTTAAAAAGAAGCAGATCCGTGGGTGTGAGTCTTTCTTGTCAAAAGCTTTTCTATGTCAAAGCCTCATGTGTGTACTGTTGTGTGGGTGTGTTTTAATTGTAGAGTCATTAAGGTATGTTTGGATCTAAAGCACACAGCTGGCCTTCCCCCACAAGAAATACACCTTTTTTCAATTCATATTTCTACTTCACAACATAACAGTAAAAGTATAAATAAATCCCAGTTTGCTTCTGTTTCAGAGATTTATCATCAACATTTCTCCATCTTTGACTAATGGAACAACGTGCCCCAACCCCGTGATATGTCACTGCCATAAACATGTGCGTGTTATGTGTAGGAATCCTAACCCCTTACAACTCGCACATTCAGTTACCATGACATCAGAGGCACTATTCAGTGTCTGTGCAGTGATAAATGTCATCGATCAATCCAAATAGGCTATATGGGCTACATTAAAGCAGAAAAATTTTATTACTTTGGCTTGTTCATGATTCTCTGACTGTGTTGAAGAGATTGTCTTCATTTGTACATGCTCAAGTCATTAGTATGTATCATGATCTGTGTGTATGGGTGGATGTTATGAGGAAAAATAAACCGTAGAGTTATAGGAGAGTGGATGTGCATGTATAATTACAGACAAAGATCCTGTCAAAAGGAAAGTAAGTGGGCAGATGTCAGACTCTTGCAATTCTCCTCACCTGACAAGCCTCCCACGTCCATTTTCTTCAGGTTCTTGGCCTCCAGGATGACCACAGTCAGTTTGCCAGCGGTGGGCACATATCGCAGGGAGAAACAGATATCACCAAGCTTCTCTTGCTGTTGAAAAGACAGAGGCATTACAGTGACGAAAACTGTTTTATGAGCAACTATTATATCTACTTTAACTGCATCACATTCTCACAACAGATGCTTCCTGAGAGGATACACAAGAAAAAAATATGCTTGTAAATCTCCACAACAGATTAGAAATTGAAATGTTGTATACATGGGGAGCCTCAGATGAATGATTTGCTCTATTAATTCATCTGTGTCATTTTCTTAAAATGCAGTAGGTTCACGAGAAACTTTTTTTATATTCAGTTCTTAAATTGTTTATTTTCTGGCAATCTGCAAGGGCTATTTCCACCAGGAATTTATCTTCCTAAGACCCTCTGTCCTCATATGTGAACAAGAATTTCACAGTTTCACACACAAAAAAAAAACCAAAAAACACAAAAACTGTCCACTGCATAAGACATGCCATGAAAAAACTTTTAAAATGCATCTGAAAACACTGTTGCATCATGATGTTTCCAATAAAAGCAATTATTTAAGTAAAAAAAGCCAAAACTCAAAAATCTGTGGCTTGCCTGGGTCTCAGGTGGTTATTTAAGTCAAATTTAAAAAAAATCTTTTAGTTACAAGTACATTTTACAATCTGCCAAAAGGCACAGCATGTAAAAATGCTTTATATTCAGAGGAAATTCACTCTGTAACAAGACTCTTCATGTTTTCAATCTTGTACCACATTTTACTCTCTAGTTTCTTTCTAATATTGGCTTCAGCAAATGTTTGTCACTCATCACTTTCCTGGAAAAGTACTCACAGCAGTCACTTCACTGCTTCATACAAATCACCAGCACAGCACATCCTCATTATCATACTCTAAACACAGACAGAGCTATTCATATTTTCGTCAGTTTCTCCATCAGCGGAGCAGACACAGCCAGTTGCTAACACTTTCTTTCAGATCACACCTGGTCATTTTGCAGGCAGATTATAAACGAGATGAGAGGTATACAGGCCCTGAATATCAATCTTTGTTTTATTTCAAAAGATCAAGTTGCAATCAAAATAATTTCGTTGCGTAGGGTCTGTATGATGGAAACGGTTTGTTTAGCGAATATCAAATGTGTGAGTATCAATTCACACAGTGTTAAATTTAAAGTCTATTATCCCAACTACAGTTGTGCTAATTGCTCAAACTAATAACTAAATGGTCTGACTTAGATGAGAAAGGCCAGGACTGTAATCAGGTTTTATGTAGTAGGAGGGAGGAGCAGCCGGTACCTGTCAGGAGCAGACACCAGTGGTTCTTTGAGATGAACTGTAAAAGGCCAACTGCTGCCTTTTCAACTTAAAGGCCACTTTTGGATGTTGCTGCTTCAGATTTGGCCTTAACATTTAAGGAGGTTATGCATTGTGTACTTACGGTAAATTATTGTACCTCTGCACTGAATTCATTACTAGGAGACTTGACATGTCTAAGTTCCTCCCTGGCATATTTAGTCACATCCTAGCAGAACTGGTTTTGGTTAAATATTTACAGACAGTTACACCCTACCTTAAAGTCTTTTAAAGGGGGGTGTGTCTATAAATTCATTATGTGTGTATTAGACTCAGTCTTCTGTTGTTGATTGTGACCTATCTTCTTTATTCTTCTTTTCATATACACAAACACACCCACATATATATGTATATAAAAAAAATCTTCCTCTCGCCCACCTGGGCGGTGTCTCCTTCAGACTCAAGGTCCTCTACCAGAGGCCTGGGAGCCTGAGGGTTCTGCTGGAGCCATCCTCCCAGCTTGGGGGTCACTGCCCCTACTGCCCCAATCACTACTGGTACCACTGTTGCCTTCACACCCCACATTTTCTCTATCTCCTCTTTCAGCCCTTGCTATTTCTCCAGCTTCTCATGTTCTTTCTTTCTGATGTTGCTGTCATTGGGGATTGCTACATCTATTACTACCGCTGTCTTCCGATGTTTGTCCACCACCACTATGTCAGGCTGATTGGACATCACCATCTTGTC
>JAPTGZ010000005.1:23262012-23272622 GCA_029814645.1 Fowleria isostigma | reverse complement strand
TATCTATCTATCTATCTATCTATCTATCTATCTATCTATCTATCTATCTATCTATCTATCTATCTATCTATCTCAGTATTAACAATAAGTTACTTTATGTCAAGAGACAATATATACACATGTAGTTTGTTTATGAAGGTTTTCTTTAAAAACTGCCATGTCATCACTTCCTTGTTACAACTGTGCTCAGGAAAATACCAAGCTCCACTCAGCAGCTGATATTTACTGCATGTCTGAAGAACTGCTCTTACTGTAACCCTCCGACTGGAACCTGTGACAGAAGACTTAACACTTTACTAACATGGAATTTAAGTCCCACTCTGTTATCACTGATTTTATATCTTCTTCATAAAGAATACTTCTCTATTTTTATTTTGTAGTAATTTTAAACCATTATCTGACATAATTTCAAATGGAGGTATTTTAAATAAAGGTAAATTAATATTTATCATGTCCTGAACACTAACTTATTCCTGGCAAGAACTCCTGGATTTGAAACATGTGGTTTTTATTGTAGATCGGTAGAGTCACACTTCAGCTCTTTTGCTTTTAAATATTCTGCCTGTGATATATTTATGATGACCTTGCCCTTAATTTCTGCTGCCATCTACCTTTGACAGTCTAATTTTCATCTTCTGCCAGGAAAATATGCATAAATTTAGTGTTCTTTTACCCCTGCTATAGCATCTCAGTGGCTCAGGTGCAAAGAAAATGGTGTTCTGGCAGATGTAATATGCAGCTACTGAACCGTACAGTAAATCTGCAAACCACTTGGCAGCGCACATCACCTGAAAAAAGTTCTTAACAAATATATTTTTGTTATTCATGATCTATCACTGCAAAATGCCATGTGGAGTATTTATTTGATAAATATAACACCACAAACATTGCTTCTAGTTTTCATCAAGCATACAGTCAGCCTCTGTAATTACCCTTTACTGATCCTGAAAACTGCAAAGCTTTGATCCGATGTCTCAAGCCTTGCGTAAAATTGTAAGGTGCAGCTGTGTAACCAAATGCTAAGGACGTATAGCAATGCCCTTCAACTCAAACAGCACCAAGGCGATACAAAACTGTTGTAATTAACCTTTAAATCAAACCACCCTAATACTAAAAATGAGGTTCCCCTAGCAACACATGCTATATGCCATGACATTTACCATGAAAATTGAATCTCCTGAACTGTTGCCTGCAAAGTCATACTTCTATTAATTGAAGGGGAAGTGTGGACATCTGATTAAGTGACATTTCCAGCAGAGATGGATTACATCAGCCACGGCACTGCATTTGTGGTTCAAGCACAAATGGCTTGCTGAACATATCACGAGTAATCACTGAGATATCACTTACACAAGCCTACATAAAACTACTCTTATTATTAAAATAGGAAGTAATAGATGTACAAATTTGAACTTGGCATTGACACAGCTGTCGGGCTCACTTCAAACCTGCCTCTCATTTCCTCTGTTCTGAACCGTAATTTAACACCTGACATGCATGTCTGCCTAGATCTCCTACCTCCTCCTTCTCAGCACTCTGCAGATCCCTCCACTCCTCTGTTATGTGGCTGAAGTCCACCTTGTTCATGGGCACCTTGATGTCACCGATGGCATCGTGTTTGGAGAAGCGGTCAAAATCATACACTGTCATTACCAGCGTCTTCCCACCGAGCTCTACATAAGGGACCTGAGAGGGGTGAGAACAATGACAGGTCAAAACACAAGGACATATTATTTTATAAGCACATTATTCACAATTATTTGAGCCATAGTTATTCTGTACCATTGTCTGCATTCACCTGTACAAAACAAAACTGACAAAAACATCATATTTTATCACTATTTCCACATCATTTTCCACTATTCTCTTTAAAGAAACATTTTTGGATTTATTCAAAGTCATAGTTTCTTTCAGTCATATATGCATTTTAAAACAGCAAAGATGAAGAGTACAATGATACAACTGGACTGAAAAAGGCTCAGGCAGAAGCAAAGCTTATTAATGCCCACATACATTACATCTTAAGCTACACAATACATGATGTCAAGTAGAAACATTTCAAGGTACATTGCTTTCATTGTTACCTGCCATTAACAGTAGTCACTCTACATTTCAGAAATATGCTTTGTACATTCAATTTACTTGTGTTAAATCTGTCCTCTGCAAGTCTTGTTCACAGATATGTAATGTAGATGTTGCAGGGTTCACTACCAAGGATTTAGCTCAATATTAGGTGCATGAAGCAAAAAGGATAATAGGAAAAATTTTGGTAAACCCACTGTCACTGTGTGGTTAAAGCCTCAGTTACAAATGCCGTTCCAAATGGCGATGACCACTGTGCGAAGGATTTATGGACCATTTCTTACGACCTTCTCAAGTTCGTAGCAGGTAGATGATTTTGTGCTAGTTTTCTACGACCAGGCTACAAAACTCCCCTTCCTATGAATGCCTTATGAGCAACAGAAGAACAACTTAAGAACAACGCACAACGTCTGTGGCCTTTGCACTTCCTGCAGTGGCCATAAGTAGATTGCAAGGACACATTATATTGTTGTTTCAAATTTCTTCAGTTAATGTCTTATTAAGACTCTTAATTTTTATTACATTTAACAGTGCAAATCAGTTTTTTTCCCCACAATTTCAGCACCATGGACAGCACACGATACCAAATACATAACGGTGATCAGGAAACAAAATTTAAGAGAGTACACTGTGGCCAGTGTTTATACCAAATTAAATATTCTGAAAAAGCATAAGATCTTCCTACCATCAACTTGAGAGTGCTGTGATTTGCACATAGGGTTGCTGTGTGGCCACCTTACAAAAAATAATTTATTAAGTGGCTTACACAGAATGTGATAACTGTGCAGTCTCCTTACAACACAAAATCACATCCTTTTCTAACAGAGACGTCAAGTTGCTCTTATTAATTGAATGGCAGCTGTACCAACTTTTACAACTTTTGTAATACAGCTGTAAAAAACTACTGCTCCCTCCTTGAATATCTAAAAACACCATATGTCGTAATAACTGGGAGATTTGTGCAGAGCCAGCGTGTGTAAGAAGCTTTGTGACTGAGGTTTTACAGTGCAGATCCACTGGCATGGAGGCTCCGCTCTGCTCTGGAGTGTTGGACCCCCCTGGAAGAGCGTGTGGTGGGAGAGTCCTGTTTGTGGATGGACGTGACTGGGCTCTTTTTTTTTTTTCTCATAACCCCTTAAAAACTTCATTTCTGTGAATGTATTTGTGTTATTACTTATTATCAACAGCAACAACTTCAAACACTTTTTTCCATGCCTCGTTATGCATTCCCTGTGCGACTATCAGCGTGCAGTCGTCCGAAGTCATGTTGGACCGCCCAGGTGTTGCTCTGCTGCTGGATACTCACTCGGTGCTCCACGCTCTTCTTTGTATAAAGTTGGGCTCTGCTCAACTTTATGCAAATGAGAGCGGGGAGCGACCCCCCTGTCGATTTGAGCACGGAGCGTTCCCACAATGCTTTCAGAAGCTCTGGCGCGCAAACATGGTGCGTCCCATAGACATGAATGGAGACAGAGCAGAGCAGAGCGTCCTTTGTCAGTGGATCTGCACCGTTAGAGAACTAACTTCTTGATTACCTCTGAAAAAAATTCTTACACACTTAAGGACAGAGAGGAGGTTTTTCAAATGTATGGGGTTGATTCATTAGTTATCTGAAGGACAACGACTCCGCCTGATGGACGGACCTGGAACAGTATAAGAGCACCTTCTGCATGACCTAGTTCCTTCTTCCCCTGGTCTCTGGACTATATGATATTGTGTTTTCTGTGGACTCTTGATTATGTGCCTTCACTGAAGAAGGATCTATGACCGCCAAGTCTTTGTTTAATTTTGTTGGTACTGTTGTATGGACCAAGTGTGTATAGCATGAAAAAATTGGTTGAATAATTGGTGGTGGCACACTTTTGCATCATTTTGCACACTTCTCTTTTGTTATTTGTTTTTGTATGTCTTTTTATATAAAGAAAATTCAATAAAGATATTGTTAGAAACAACATTCGGTGTATGGTAAGTATAGAAATAAACAAATAATAGGCATACATTATAATAGCGTCATAAAATGAACAGAACACAAATACCTCATTAGGTCTTCTGGTACTGCCACATCATTAAACATAACTGACATCACCATTCACAAAACAATCATGATATGATGATATATCAGCTTAGTATCAATAAGAAAAATTTGGAGGCTATTGAGAGAAAGCTGTTATGTAATGGTGTAATATTGTAAAATACAGCCATGCATAGCATATACTTCATAGTGACCAATGGTAAATGGTAAATGGTAAATGGTCGGTACTTATATTGTGCTTTTCTGCACATCAATGTGCCCAAAGCGCTTTACAATACAAGCCTCACATTCACCCATTCACGCACACACTCATACACCAGTGGGCGGCTGCTGCCATGCAAGGCGCTACCAGGCCTCACTGGGAGCAATAAAACAATAAACACAATAAAGACCAATAAAATACAATAAAGAACATTTGATAATAATATGTTAATCAGAAAGTAGTTAATGGCGAATAAATGCCTCTTAACATGAAGTGCCATCAATCAAAAAAAATAAATATTGACTGTTTTTAAATTGTCACATTTGACATTTTAACTCGGAGCAGAAAAGTTGTGTACATTTTAGTTTTGCACATTTTATATACACTCATCAGTGACTGTTCATAATACCTCATTCTAAATTTAATTACATGTCCAGCAGAGTTAATGTGTGTACCTCTGTGATGGACGAATGATGGGGGAGTTTGCTCCTGCACTTTATCCCCTTCCCTGAATGGCAGTGTTATCAGTGGAAAATACAGATGAGGGGTAAATATTGCCTGTGTTGTCCTTGACATTATCTCATAAAAACCCTGTTTATTCAGCACTGTCACAGCAGTCTCTAATGACCTGTCCTTTTTCCATGATACATCACAGATTCAGCATTAAGTACTACAATAAAAATGCAAATACAACTGGTTGTGAGATGGATATCGCATCACATTATACCTAACTTATACCAAACACCTGCGTTCTTCTCTGTTGGGTGAATAAACTTTCCTCACTGCTGAACCATGCATCCATTATGGCCGAGGCAAGGCCAGGGTGTGGTGGTGCATCCGCCTGTATTAATCCCAATCATACTGAGCTACTCTGTGTGCATGAGTGTAACTGTGTGTATGAGAGATATTCTGTCAGAAGCTTGTTAATGTGCCAGCTGGTTGCTGTCTCCACACCTTCCCAGTATTCATGGCTGCATGCAAATCAGATTGTCAGTGTAACCAAAAAGTCTGCAGCTGCAAAAACATGCATCAAATATTTTTATATTTTTAGTAGAGGCAAAGAAAAGTCACTTTTACACTGAGATCCAGGCAAAAGGTGAGATGGTGATCCCACCTTATTGCCACCATTGACTGATTTACACAGCTAAGCCAAAGGAGGAACAGAGGTGAGACAGGCTGGCCTTTTACACAGCAGACCTGCGTTCTGGAACCACAGAGACAATGATGCAGTGCAGCATACAGTGTGGCATATTATTTGCACGTCGGAAATACCCCGAGCATAGCGGTGTTGCTAACCTCTCCAGGATTGGCCCGTCTTTTACCGTTCCGCAAATGTTAGCATGAATAGAGTCCTCTGCCTGAGGTGTCAACAGCTCATGGATCTTGGCGACTTCCCAGTTCCACATCTTTCTGGTCGCACTGATGTGTTTCTTTACTGTACACAGCCCGCACTCATTTTTTAATCCCCCCAGCAAAGAGGTCACACACACAGTACGTCACATTAATGAGGACATTGACATTGAAGAAGGTATTATGTGATCAAATGATCCCACCAATTCATTTATCCAGACATTGTTCCAGAATAAAGATGAAATATTCCCAAAACAGAAGTGCTGTGTAAAAGGGGTTAAAGTCTCTTTTACCTTGAAGGTAAACTGCTCATTGAAGACAGGATTAAGGGTCTTCCTGTGGACCTTGGTTTCAAACTTCTTCTTCTTATCAGGCAGCAGGTAGACCTTTACATATGGGTCAGATGTTCCACCCATGTCCATAGCAGGCAGCTCTGCCGCCTGGATTATCCCGACTATGAGCTGAAAGAGGAAGGCAGAGGTTATAAAAGAGAGGAAAGGGAGGTCAGAGTGCACACAGATCCATGAAACCTTCATCCCACCAACATCCAGTCAGAGTTCATCAAAGCAGATAAATACTGAAAAACTTGAGAGGGCTGGATTTCAAGGGGCTTTACTTCCTCATAAGGACAGCATGAAGATAGTCTAATTGCCTGTTTTCCCTCTAACTGTCAAACAAATTTAAAACAAACATTAAAATATAAAAAAAACAACATAGGTGAACTTCAATTATCTGATTTGGACAGAATGAACAAGGTTACATTAAATGTGTACTACACCTGACTAATACACACAGTAGAGGAGGTAGATATGGTGAACTGTGAACAAAGTAGTTTTTTTTAAACAAATTAAAATTTAAAAAACAAACAAAACCAGTAGCTTTGGCCATCTTTAATATGAAAATATCTGGGAAAATGCCTTATACTGTGTTGCCTTCTCATTTTCTAGGAGCAGAAACCTCTGATCAGTCATGACATAAATGGTTGCTACATCACAACTTACTTAAAAAATGTGTAAACTTCTTCCATTAAGCACACTGACGCTTTATAAAAGTCAGAAAACCCATTTAGTGTGAAAAACATTTTTAAAAACTGAGGCTTGTTTTTCCACTTGATCAACATTTCTAAGGCAATACTTGAAAATGGGCTAAAATACATTATGTAACCAGAGCTTGTGGTCCATATGTTATGGTGCCAGTGTTAGAAGGTCATGTTTGCTTTGGCTGAGGACTGACCAAAGGCCAGGATTTGTCAGGGCAGGAATGAAGGAAGTTTCTCTTCACATAAGGGTGATAATTGATAACCACAATGGGGAGCCTGGGAAGCTGATTGACCTGCCAGTCAGAGCCTCTACTCAAAGACCTCTCAGGAGGCCCAGCTAGTCAGTCAATCAACTTCCTATCAGGCAGCCATCAAGCAGCAATCTGGAGGCTGACCAGGGCACTCAGGCATGGAGCAGTACAGCTGTCAGGAGCTGCATCAGTTTCTGTGTGGTGCAACCAAACACACTTTGGTAAATAACAAAGTGGGAAACAATGACCTCCACTTGGTAATGTTTGTTTATACACATTTCCTCAAATAATAATAATAAAAAATACTATCAATTACAAGCGTGATCTCAAAATATTGATGTGAGTAAATAAAAAGCAAAACCAAAACAGATGAACAAAACATAATGTACTCTTTTACTGCTTTAATTCACATACCTTTTTATTTCTTATCTGGAATATGTTTGTTTTGATTTTAGTCACTGCTGGTGTACGTGTTAACAGTAAGATGCATTCACTTTGACAGAACAAACTGGAGCAGATCAAAATGAGGCTTTCAGTTCAAATACAACAGGCCTCTTAAGCACAACATTTGTTCCTTTCTATAGTTGAGGTACATGAGGTCTGGTCACTGTTTAGGTAAATATGGTACATGAAAATGAAAAAAATAAAAAAAAATCTTAAACTAGGAATACCAGAGATATTTAGATATTTGTTCAACTATGATAGACTACATTGCCCTTAAAATAAACTAATCTTAATGGCTGAAGTGAATCAAGTTTTGATAGGCACCAAAGGTGAAGTACATGTAGGAAAAAATCTAATTCTTACTAGACTGTGAACACACTGGTAGAGGTCCAAATCTGACTCAACATTCACTGACTATTTTTTCTGTCATCTTCAGATGTAAAACACAGTATTCATTTATGGCCCTTTTTCTGTTGTCATGGAGACTGATTTGACCCCATAGTACACAATATAACTACATCTACAGTATTTCTTGTCGGGGTCTTTTATGTAGTTTTCTAGAATCACACATACTGCTCGGTATTGTGGACAGTTCTAGGGGGCTTCATATTTGCTTTTCAGGATTGTCAGCCACACTGATGCTGTAACTTTAAAGGATGTGCATATTTGTCTCCAAACATTAATGTTTAATTTGCCTAATGAGATTATTTCTGCTTCCAGAGCAGCTTTTTCCCTGAAAAGTGTTTATATAACTAATATCCCATTGATCTAAAGAGCCTTGCTCTAATGTTTCTTGCCTCAGTTTGTCAGCACGTGAAATGCTCCATATTAGTTAAGAGTGAGTTTAGGTAAGGTTATCCAAGTCCGGGTGTCATCATCATCTACAGCATGAGGCTAAGAAAAGTCAACATTTCCTGTGTTATTTACGTCTGAGTACAGATTTGCATTAGATGGTGGTGAGATTCTGGTATGAAAAGGTCACATGATGTCGAGTACATCGACACACACTCACAACATCGTACATTACACCAGTGAAGACAGGACAGTCACATTATGGAACATATGGAGCTGCTGCCCCCCAGATTATGCACAACATTTTCTCTGACATTACCACAGAAACACTAAAATGAGTTCCTGTCACAATTTCACAGATTTTTCTGACATAAAATAATTGCATACCTGAATCTCTGTGAAATATTTACATCCACCAAAAGTCAAGTGGAATGTGTACAATTATTGGAGCTGTCATTTACCTATGCCTAAGTTACATTACAACCCTGCGTTTCACTGCAGTGCTGGGACTGGCTCATCCTTCCATCCTGTCCTTTTGATCTCCACCCATGCATCGGCACAGTCTGAGGTGGACACAGCATGTCACACATCTTTACTGAGAGAGCCACTGATGCTTCAGACCCCATGAAAGAAAAGAGTGGTTGGAAATGTTGAGTCCTTCAGATCATTCTATGTTTCTCTTCACTGTGACACAACAACTGATGTTTACAACAGAAACTGAAGAGGTGTTTCCCAAAACAATCAAAAACCTTGTTTAAAACCAATTACTCCTCATTTTCTCAAAATTGGTTTAACTGAAAAAATTGACTCCCGGAAAACCTTCCTCTATTATTACAGTAGACACATTTGTTCTATGTGATCATTGTTTGGCTGTTGCTTAATTCCACTGCATGCAGAACATATGCAGCTAATATAATATTTTAAAAATCATTTAATCTTGTGTAATGCTTTTACTCCATAAAATCCTGAAAAGTGTCAAAGATAATATATCAACCCTTTCATGCATGAATTATTAGAACTTTAATCAAGATTTGTTTTTCTCGGGTGTTTTATTCCTCTTTAGGCATGAAAAAACAAACAAACAATGCCATTGAAAAAATTTTTATGAGCCTATTTTTCATGAAGTTACAAAATGTCCACTCAGCTGGACACCATGCATTTAATTTTTGAAGCAAAGACACATGCAGGCTATTCAAAACCCATGATTAGAAAGTAATATACTGTGTGAAAACTATGAAATAAAAACATTTTTAATGCAGCTAACCTGATGTTTTCTCATATTTTAACATATTCTAATACTGGTTGTTACTCACTTCATGGAGATGAAATGCAAAAATAAACAAATAGTTTAAGAAAATGTAAACTATAAGAATTGGCTAATGATTGACACTCAAACATATTACTGCAGATCAGGTTTATCAAGAACAGCCAAGTTACAGTAATTGTATGAGTTACAGTGTATGGGATGATGTACAAGTGTCCAGTGTGTTGGCTGATATGGAACTAAAACAACCAAACCCATGAATATGCAAAAGAATAGCTGCTGTCCACTATAGTGACCACTAACAATGAAAGGGTTAAAATCAGTCCCAGAAATCCTTGTAACAATAAAAATCTAAAAATCATTTAGTCATCATTGAAAAGTGAAAGTACTCCTATAATTGCTTCTAAAAAACCAATTACAAGGAACTGGCTCAAAACAGATGCACCCCATGAGGAGCAGTGAGACTGATGTAATGGAAGAAATTTACTCTATGGAAAGATTGACTTGTTACCTAAGGATCACGGGACATGTCTCCAAAAAGTGCTAGAGAAAATGGCTGGACTATAAACAAAACAAAGTATAGTTATTAATGTCTGTCGTTTGAATATTTTGTATTTCACCAGTTATCTCTGGTTTTGTTTTGTATGCTTTTTATGTTGTTATGTCTGTTGATAAAACAAATAAAAATAAAGTATAAAAAAAGTGAAAGCATTCACATTTGAGGAGACTGAATCAGAAAGTGGATTGTTGTTTTTTTTGTAAATGAATGAATCTGTTCCAACTAATCAAAAATGCACCATTACAACTTTTAGAGAAAATTCCCAGCACATTACTGTTGTTAGCCACAGATAGCTGTGGCTTTGTGTTTGCACATCTGTGTGGGTGTTTCTGTTTAACTAAGGACTCTGCCCTATCACAGCAGACGGCTGCTGGTATTAACTCCTCTCTGTCTGTGTGTTACGCTTCAGTTCAGCGAGCAGCACGCTGACCAGAAAGGGTACAGGATGGTGACTCAGCCCTTGGCAGCTTATCTTGGATGGAGGGCTTTGTCCCAATGCATCATGGTCCTGCTCTGACCAACACACACACACGCACACACGCACACACACACACACACACACACACACACACACACACACACACACACACACACA
>JAPTGZ010000005.1:23249395-23261912 GCA_029814645.1 Fowleria isostigma | reverse complement strand
ACACACACACACACACACACACACACACACACACACACACACACACACACACACACACACACACACACACAAAGACGCTCAATTGTCTAGTCTTTTCTGACTAATATTTACGGCAGCAGCTTTGTGAGCTATTTGGGATTGTAATAATGACTTTGAAATTCATATATTCTGACTGGACACAATACAATAGGCTTGCTCTTGACCTGCAAAAGAGCAATGAATATGGTAATGATGTTGAAAGTAGGAATGGCATTATAATTCTCTTCCTGCTGTGCTGAGAGGGCTCTTTGTGCTTCATTTGCTGTGTATTTGCCTGATCTAGCCGCGTCGCTGCTCCCTGAGTGATTTGGGTCTTTTACAAAACCAAAGTCTCATTAGTGTAAAAAGCCAGTATCATCAACACCAGGGGCAGCCGCCAGTTGTAGTGGTTAACAGACAGAAACAAAGCTGAGACTTTGTGCCATGAGGACATGACTTTAATCTGCATGTCTTCTCCAATTCTGGCTTGGTGTAATAAACACACACAGATAAAGATGCACAGAGACACATTCCCCTTTTTTCTTAACAGAGCAAAAAATTTACAGGCAAAGATTTGAGGCCATCTCAGGACCTAAATCTCTTCTTAAACAGAGACAATTACTCTGTTAAGGGGTTTAGATGGCTTACCAGCAGAATTGTAAATGAGGGAGCATGTTTTGTCTTCCATATAGCAAACTGGAGTGAATACTTTGTGTCTATGAGGCTTATTGTTAGCTTATATTTTACCATATGTTCCTTACTTTTCAGGTACCACAAGCACAGTTGCATATGTCCATATACATGCAGGTTACATACAGTAACTACAAATTCAGCTTACATACAATCATACATAATACATACATATGAATGTCTCATTCTTTTTTGTAAATTGAAGGTTATTTTTGTCAGAGCTAAAATCTTTTTTTTTTTTTTTTTTATGGGGGGGGTGTACCTTATCTGATGTAATACTTTTGAAAGCATTTAAAAATGATTTCCCATAAGCCTGGCACAGTCAATCCTTAATCCAAATACAACTGTAGGTATCATATTTTTTAGTTAGAAGGGATCACATCTGACAATTCTGAAAAACTTCAAAAATGCTGAAATCAAAGCACGTGAAACTATGACACTTTAAAGATACAGTTATTTATTATATCTCCAATGATATGCAAAAAAACCCTAAAAAACATGTGAGATGTAGTTTTCTGATGCTACAACATACACTGACAAATAATTCTGTTGTATATATATGTTAAAATCCATTGGTTTGAGGTAAACAGGTCAAAAGATGTTAATGGAGGATGAATTGTAGTAGACCCTGGTAAAGAGGTTAGCCCAGATGTGATGTCAGGACTCTGGCGATGTGTAGACCCTCGTCACTCTAACTCTCTGGATGTGCTCTGACAGAATCAGGGCAGATATTTTGATCTTGGATGGACATTCTCCTTCATTCAACTGTATCTGTGCGCTACCATTTTGAAAGCCTCTTCTTGATATGTAAATTAACCAACCTCAGAGCTGTGCTGACATGCTGAAAATGGCACATGTCTTCTTATGTGGCATTTTTTTTTGTAGTCACTTAATCATTTTAACACCATAGAGAGCTCCCTCATGTGGACATGTTTCACCAAAACTTTTCTCCTGACACTTATTTCCAAAGGCGCTGTGGCTGTGTCCTGTGTGCAGGATTTAACATGTATCCCAGAACAAAGATAGCAGAGGGTGTCAGACTATCTCCACTGTTGGCACAAAGTGCCGAGATAGGTCTGCCAATACAAGAATACCTGCTTTTTAAGATACCACTTTTTTTTCTGTGGTACCGAATATTTTGCACAGATTTCCTGGCTTACCTGTCAGCTTTCACTGTATGATGTAAATTAACCTCCTACCAAGCCCTGCAGACAATCATGTGAACCAGTTATCCTTGAAAGTATTCACACTGACTGAATTAGCCCCATATCACAAGGATTAAAAGACAATTGTGAAGGCCACAATAGCTGTGGACCATCTTTGACTTTGAAATGAAAGTGGGTCAGGTATGTCGCTGTGTCCCTAGTTTTTCCGATCTGTCTGTTTTCAATGTCTTCAAATTCACAGGTGGCTGCAGTGACAGTGAGCTGAGCTCCATTACTATGAGGTCAGTGTCACAAACCGTAAAAACTGTCATCCATTCATTACACTTTAGCTCCACTGTGGAGCTTATTACCAGTGTAATCAAGAACCTGATAGAAAGACCTGTCATTGTCTCCCACTACATGACAGATCAAAAGTGTGAAATGTAATATTCTCCCTTTTTCTTTTAATGAAATGACTCAGTACTTTGGCATGTTCTTTCTGAAAAAAGCTCTGGGTAACTAATGCTGCATCTTTGAATGTTATTAGCATCACTGTTGACCGTATAATATTTGTAAAGGTGAACAGGTTAAATCATAAAATTGTGACACTGGGAATAGTTTGTGTGCATAAAATATTTTCAGGTCTTTTTCATTTTTTGGGGAAAAGGGTGATGTACTTGTTCTATTGTAGTGTGTGACTGTGTGTGTATAGGAGTAGTGTTAGTGTGTAATCTTAGGCTGTCAATTCTGTTTATAATAGGGAGTTAGCTAGCCCGGAGAGGGACAGTGCTGTTCACGCACCGTGTCTATTATCTGTCACATAACATCTGGCGCCAGGAAACTGATGTGCTTCTTCACTCTGCTTTTTAAAACGCATTCACTGGAAAAATAAGGCAGACAGATATCTGCAGGGGCTGTTTTCAATCAAGGAGAAAGAAAAGAATAATTCTGAGAGGAAATCCCAATAGCAAGTCTTTTAGAGTGGTAAATGTGCAAACTCGACCAGCATGATACCCATGTGAGATTGCTCCCAGACTGTTTACAGAGGACTTTTTCTGCATTAAACCAAGCTGTGTTATTTTTGCCTAACCCAAACCAAATGATGCCTACATCTAAATATAACCACAAAAAGTTTCATAATGCTGTCCTTTCAAGGAGACACTGCATTGACTTTGATAATTAAGTGTGGTTAATTATCTATAGTCATGGAAGAAATTATTAGACTACCCTTTGTGGTCTTCAGTTACTTGTTCATTTTAATGCCTGGTAAAACTAAAGGTACATTTATTTGGAAAAATATGACAACAACAAAAATAGCTTGTAATAGTTTAATTTTAGAGCTGATATCTATCCATTTTCCATGGTTTTCTTGATAATAACCAAAATCACATAAATTCTTCCATCAATAACTATGACATTGTACTGACAAAAACAGTGCTTTTAGACATTTCATGTTTTCTTTTCTGTCTGTTTCAGTCACATGATACACACAAGAGTTAGAACTTGATTGCATAACCATGGTTTTGATAATTTTTGATGGTATAATAATTTTTTCTGCAACTATAAATATCTAACCTCCACACTAATCCAGGAACTTGTGGACACATGATGCTCACAAAAAATATTTAGACTAAAATATTATGGTAATTATGGCCTCATTCTATTCTCTCAAACCAGTAAAAGCACCATGTATGGATAAAATACTGTAATGATCACACAGATGTATTTTGAAGTGATTTACATGTAAATCACTTGAAAATACATCTGCAAAATAAGAAAATGTTGTGCGAAACCCAGGTTGAGTCCTGTTTATTATCTGGGGTTCAAAATGGAAGGATGACAGGCTGGATCACCTCGGCGGTTGGGTGTGACCATACTTACGAAGGAGGACCTTTCGCAACAACGACACACAGTGAAAGAGATCTGGAGAACAGAGCCTTACCGTATTCTCTGTGAAATTGTAATCCAGGGAGTATTGTAATTTGCCCAGTTTCTGGTCCTCCTTAGGCTCGGCTTCTTTCTCCGTTTCAGTCAGCCCTGTCTCAGCATCCTCCTCATCCTTCAAGGCCTGAAGGAGACACCCACCAAGAGTCAGTGTCGCCTGTTTGTCGCTGGTGCTAGCACCCAGCCAGCCGTTCCCCGCCCAGGTCCTGCCAGTGGACCTACTCCTGTAAAAGCTGCCACTTGTTTTATGATGTATAAGGGGAAACGGGGGAAGCAAGCACTAAAACACCATAGCAGTTAACACCAGGACATGCTCTGTGATGCACAAAAGCCCCGGGCCTGGTCCCTTGATGATGCTTTTCTATCAATCTCTGGGTGTTTGTGTCTAAAGGGAGGAAAGATCAAATGATGGTGCCAGATATGAGAGCAATGGGCAGGCATTGGAGGAAGAAGAGGGGATAGATAGAGAGAGATATAGGCAGAAGACAGCAAGGAGGAAAGAGAGAGATGCTTCCAGGAGAGATCACAGTAAGACAATTCCCTTGATGGTATTTCAGGCAGATCAAGTCTCTGGCAAAATCAAGTGGGAAATGTCTGAATTGGAAGAGTGAGAAGTGAGGTTGCCCTTTTTCTAGCCTGGCAGTGAGGAGAGAGTGTGGGTAGCAGGTGGTGGCTTCAGAGGTGAAAGGAGGAGGGAAAAAGGGAAGGGCTGAGTGAAGGGGGTGTCGAGGAGTTTGTTATAAAACAACATGCGATTGAAGAGGCAGAACTACTTGTCAAGGTCATTCATTCAGCATCAAAAGTTGCCTTCCAAGATATCTTTTTCATTAGGCATGCAGAGCATTCTCTGTTGTACAAACTGGTGCTCTTGTGAGTAATTCCCCATTCCCAAGTCTGGTTATGCCTTCAGACATACAGTCACATTGTCATCATAACCCTACAGCCTTTATGTTATCCCCTATGCCGATGGGAGCTAAGAAGCATCATGCCAGCGGTGGGTGGGTAGGTGTTGGTAAAAGGGCTTGTAATGTACTTCAGGGCCTGCACCTATTAGTTTGTCAAGTTGCTCATGTGAAAGCAAAAAAGCTGAACAACACTGATTGGTTTCAAAATTCCATTGAGCCAATTGGTCTCTGCCTTTTGCAACCAAATCCATATCACTGTTTTTTAGGTTTGTTTTCCAAAGTAACAACTTATCTTTGACACATGAAGAAGACAAAGCACAGCAAGTAAAATGATTGAGGAAATGAAATATGCTCATGTTTTGGACACTGTTTCACGCAATTTAATAATCAATCTTTTAGTCATCTGTTTCTCAGAAAAAGAATGATCTTTTTTCTCCTGGGTTGACAGATGAGAATGTGAATGTTACCATATGCCAAAAGTGTTTTTTTTTTTTTAATCAGCAGTCTCAAAGGAACAGTTGTAAAAACACTTACTTGTGGAGCCTCTCAATCATTATACATTTGCCTGTCGCCACTCATTTGAAATGCAAATTTCACATTCAAAAGGCAAGAGACTTTAGCTTGGCACAAAAATCAGTGTGGTTCAACCATGTCAATGCGCACCCAGTGTTTTTTTTCATACATATATATGTGCATATGCAGGTTGTACACACATATATACAGCAGATATACATGTACTGTATGCATAGTTACATATATTTGGTTCTATGGAAGTAAGTTGTTGTCAAGAGGCTATAAAAAACGTCAGAGCAGCAGGCTTAAGAAGATCCAACAGCAATTAGGAACCTACCGCCAGTGACCATCCCGAACAGTCATCAGACACAACACAGATAAGGAGGACATAGAAGGAAGAAACACAAATTAAAACAACCACACACAGGAGTTAACACACCAGAGTTTGGGCACACCAGGAGAAATGACCGCTTGCCTCGGAAGTGGCAGATTGATTGATCACAGACACTAGATATTATTTTGGATTGGTGGATTTGGAAAAAAATGACAGCTGGAAAAGCGGTCAGAATATTGGATTAAATTCTCTGATGGATGTAGAAAAATACTGTATTATACTGTAGGGCAGTGTGATACACCTCTGCACCTTTCATCATTTTATGAGCAAACAACTTTGTCTTTAAACTCAACAACTTAATCTTTAAAAAGCTTTTCTTTGATTAATAGGATGTTTTTATGACTTACTTTATGTCTTGTATAACCAAATAAGACAAATTAAGACCTACAGTAGTAGGTCTTATTTCTGTCTCCAATAGTGGTGCTAATACAAATTAAACATACTTTGTACAAGTTTCCACCGAGGATGGCAGCATAATGATGCTCTGCTGGTGCAATTAGTGTGCTAACTCCATTTGACGTGTCAGAGTTTCATAGCCTTCCATTCTGTGCAGTTGAAAGGTAGACTTTAATTAAATTTCCTCCCATTTGTTTATCGTTTGGTGATGTCATTTCTCTGGGTGGATACCACTTCATTACACGGCAAACGTTACTCACACTCCTCAACAAGTGAGCAGGTCATTATATGACAAAAAAAAAACACTCACAGGAACATAAATTTAAAGAAAACTTTCAATATACTTTTTTTAAACTGAAGTCATGTAAATGACTTCCATTTAGTCTGGAAGTAGAGTTTGTAAAATAGTTTCTAAAATCTATGTTATTAATAAAAAGTAGCTAAAGTACTACTTAAATAACTTCTTAAGCAATAAAATACATAAAATGTACAAAATCATGTAGCACTGAGGCTGCATCCTGACAAGTTCTGAATTTTTCAAAAGATGCATTGTGTTTACAATGAAATTATATTTGGTTCATTTTGGTAAAAGCAAAACTAAATGTTTGAGGCTATTATCACATATCCAATCATTCTCTATCATATTAAGCAAGAAAATTAAAGAGAAAAATTATGTGAAACAGCAAAAAACATAAAAACACTAAAGATTATCAGATATGATTTATCAACTTTAAGTATGCACAGAGGAAACAAACAAAATTATACAAACTCTCATTAATGCTTTAATAAATTAAAGTCCAGGAAGGGTTATGTTAAGTTTTAAGCAACAACAGTTGAAAGTCTTTACCTCGGTTTTGGCTCCATCCTTGACATCCTTCATGTTGATGGCGTTTTTGCCCTTGTCTTTGCCCTTCTTTTTGTTTTTCTTCTTGAATATCCATTTTTTGCAGATGCAGAAGCAGCAAGCCAACACCAGGATGATTGCCACAAAGGCAATAGAGACAATGGCCCATGATGGCACTGGGGAAAGATGAAAGAGGAAGATTTGGATGAGACCTCTGAAAGACATGAAACATCACTGCATCTTGCAGAGAGGAAAACAACATTTTCCCTGGGGTCAAAGAGTATTTGAAGTGAAGTTCGAAAAAGGTATTGTAGAAGTGACAGGTGAGATAAAAGCAGAAAATGGGTGTTTCTGTGCAGAGGTAGCACTCCAGATAAAGCACCTAAGCCAGCGTTCAGGCCTGACTAGTGGGACAAGACCTCACTGAGCGGCTTCAGCCAGTTTAGTGGAAGTAACAGATGTTGGCATTTTCCACTCAGAATTTATACACACACACACACACACACGCACACACACACTCCTCAGACACCTGACAACTCCACAGCAATCTCCAGCAACACAGAACTTACTAGGACTGAGAGGCGCAGCAAATTTGCAGGATGTAATTCGGAGGCATTGGTCCAACTATGACAGGCTACTGATGCCATAAAATAGAGCAGGTTCACAGGGTTTTGACACGTATTGTTCACATTGTCTCAGCACCAATATTATCTTTGAATTACTCTTAATTACTCTTTCGTATTGAGACCTTTTCCCCCACTAGACAGGCTGTACTTTTAAACAATAAAACATTTCTCAGGCATTAAAATGTCAATGTAAATACAGTCGGCTTAGCTAGTTTAATTATATCAGAGCATGATTTTTTCTGTAAAAAAAAAAGTAGGAGAACAAAAGACTATTTTTTTCTCTTTCATCCCATCATCAGAACTTCAGTTTTAGCAGTTATTCTTGTCAAAAAGTCAGTTTCTTGCACAGTAACTTCAAAGCATAAAAATTATAGAACATGAAGGGAGTAATGTAAAAAAGACACACTGACTCACTCACAAAGACCATTTATTTCTGGATTCCTCAAAGTTTTTATTGTATAGATTACATTAATAGAGACAACAGTTTCAGAAAAGTGCTTTCAAGTGTAATTTAAAATCATATTATTACTGCTTTAGCAGCTTTGCTACAAAAGCAATGTTTGTGTAATTAAAACTGCCCGTAAAATGACAAATCAGTCATGCACAATTTACTCTGCATAGAAGCACAGATTGTCCATATGTTTTGGCTCAGTGTATAGACCTGACTGTAATAACTGGACAATAGGCAAACAGTTTAGTTTTACACAGGCTGTCACACATTTAGCTCAACAACGCTCGTGGATGGTTCTAACAGTCAGGTCTATACACTGACAAAACAAGGTAACCTTTCAAAGAGGTGGGCTGGTGATTTGATGCATATGTGGCAAGACAAAGAGGACTCAGGCAGGCTTCAAACCCCAGACTCCCGGGTGATAGTCACGTGTGCTAACCAGTCGGCCAAAGGGATATCCCCTTGGCCAAGTAGCCAGGGCACATAATCAACCAGAGGCACAGTGACTGGACCGTCCACTGTCACACATGCACACAAGTATGCACTGCACACACACAGAGACAATGACGGAAAACAATGACGGAAAAGAGGGCATCAACTCCAGATGGGCTCATAATAATGAGGGACCTCAAAACAGACTTCTTATTTTGACAGTCATAACCATTACTCTTTTTTTCAACATCTGACAAACCACCTCTCATTTTCCTAGAGAGGAATGACACACCAATTAAAATTTCAGGATCATGCAGGATTTTGTCAGTACCACCCTGAAAAGCAAAGATGGCCTGTAAAAATCCTGCACTTTGCAGTGTCAGGTCTGATAAGTGCATAATTCTGAACAGAGCACTTAACGAGAAAGAAAGGTTAACACACTCATTCAGTAAGCGTCAAGGTTCACCTTAGAAATTAACTGAACAGTGTTTAGAAAACAGATACCCAGGGCTCTGAAGACTTTATCTGAAAAACTCAAAAAGACCCGTCAAAGCAGAAAAGTATATTACAGTCTATCACTCTGGGGTTTTTCTCACCAGCATTCAGCCCTGGTTCCTTCACCGAGGTCCAAACGGAGAGGGAGAGGAGAAAAATCAATGCTTTGTTGACAAAATCAATAAGCACTCTCCTCCAAGGAAAAAACAGTGAGTGATGCTCGAAAATAACTTTAGGATCTACAGCTTGGGCCTTGCCTCAGAGTGGTGTGGTAATAGAGGTGAAACTGAAGAGGCTTTGTTTACAATGACCCATCCACAACCAGCAGAACTTCCAGCAGAGACTAGAGGGAGTAATCTAACAGTCTGGCACTTCTTAGGTTTATCTGTATCTGTATCTGTATCTGTATAGTGTCTTATCTGTATCTATATATGTATATGTATCTGTATCTGAATTTGTATCTGAATATGTGCCTGTATCTGTATCTGAATCTGTGTTTGTATCCATAATTGTACCTGTACCTGTACCTGTACCTGTATTTGTACCTGTACCTGTCCTGTATCTGTACCTGTACCTGTACCTGTATCTGAATCTGTATCTGTATCTGTATCTGTATCTGTATCTTTATCTGTATCTGTATCTGAATCTGTACCTCTACCTGTATCTGTATCTGTGTCTGTATCTGTACTTGCATTTGTATCTGTACCTGAATCTATATCTCTATCTGTACCTCTATCTGTATCTGTACCTGTATCTGTATCGGTGTCTGAATCAGTATCTGTACCTAAGCTCATAGAAACAATGAGTCTTGATGTGTTAGAATCATCAGTAAAATATTAACCCTGTATCTTTCATTTTCTGTTTCTGTGTCATTTTCCTATGCTGACAACACAATAAATAAGAAAAATAGTTTTAACCGTGTATACTAGTTATTTTCAGTTTAGTTCCTGTAGAACTTTAGGCAAAACATGAGGAACTTTAAAGTGCTTAGAAAAGTATTTGAAGTTTGGAGATTTACAGCTTTGATTGTGGCAAAGTTCAAAACTGAAAACAGTTCCTTTTAGCCCTTACAGAAATGTAAACACATGTTAAGGTAAGGAGACAAGTCTTTTAATGGAAGTGTCGCAGATGTGACAGGTTTGCATTTCAAGCTCTGCAAACTGCAGTGATAAGCAATAACCTCTCTAAATTTAGTAGGAAATGTGAAATCCCCCCTTTCAATGGAAGCTGATTAATGTAAGACATAACACAGAACAAAATTCACTCGTTCATAACTCCACATGCTTGTCCCCCCCCACAGTCTCGTTGGAATGTATTCAATGCTGAAAATGTCTGATGGATTGTCACATAGTTACAGTAAAAAATCAACGTTATCTTATTCATCGCGCACAAGTCTTCCAGTGAAAGGCACTTCTGTGTTCCTTAATTAAAGGAACCTGAGTCCCAGAAAGCAATAAAAGCATACCCTAATTAACTACATTGTGTGAGTGTCTTTTCTCGAGAGAGAAATAGAGCGAGAAAGTGAAAAAAAGTGAGAGGGAGCATTGCCAGCCTTTGCTCTCCACTTCAACTCCCAGCACTTATCTCTGGTTCCGCTGTGCGACATGGCATGGAAAATGGAGTTCCTCTAATGGGTGGGCTGCGCATGATGAAATCCATGTTTGCTGTTTGTCAAGGCTCAAATGACTTTTTGGCACTGTCAAGAAAATGGCATAGCATAATGGCAGAAAGGACGCTTTTGCCTCGGAGAGTGCCGTCAACATCCATATAGAATAGTGGCCTAATGCATAACATAACATAACCTACTGCAGAGACTAGACCAATATCTTTATCACAAGACTAGTAGTCCTTGGAAATATGGATGTATCCCTCTCAGTGCTACTGCTGAGACTGTTACCTGCAGAAGATAATGAATGGAAGGAGATGTGTGAATGAGGCGCTCCTGCATAACTGCCCCAGTGCTCCTTTGTCTGGTCAGGTACATGCTCTTAAACACCTGTTATTTGCACAGGTTCTGAACTCAGCACATGTAGTTTTGTTGCACATCATGACTCTTTTACCTACTTAACCCATAAAGACTCAGTGTTACTTATTCTGGCAGTTCCCAAATTAATTTTTCTAAGTAACTGATCTTTATTATTAGGAGTGTAAAGAAAAATATTGGATCTACAATATATTGCGATATTTCTTTTACAATACTGTATCGGTATCGTGAAATTATTGAAATAAAATATTGCAATATTTTCTTATACCCCTAGTCATGCTCCTGCTGAAACACAAGAAATCGAAGGAATGAGTACTACAACAGTAGTATTGAGATATTTTAGATCATGTATGTAGTTTTTTTAATTGATAACATTGTCCACTATGCATTCTTTTCACAGGTAATAGAATATTAAATATTTGAGCAGGATCAGAAACTGTAATTCTGTAAAACCTTATTTTGTTTATTTATTTTTTGTGTGTTCTTTGTACTGGTAATGCCAGATGTTAAAACTTTATTTATCTAAATCCTGCACTCTAAGTTTTTACAGAGGAAAATTTTGTAATACAGCATTAAATCCTGTTCTAATCAAATAAAAATGTGTAAGTAAGTAAAGTTTATTTATACAGCACTTTTCACAGACAGTAAAAGTCACAAAGTGCTTCACAAAACAACAATAAAATACAAAAACAAACTACAAATTCAATAAAATATAAATAGAATATAAATACACCAATAAAATTACAATCACAGAAGGTATAAATTGAAATAACACAATGGTAATAAAACAACCCCCTAATCTGCCGAAGTTAGAATGCTTGCAGGGACAAGTAGGTTTTACAATTATTCCTCAAAGCATCAACAGAGTCCACAAAATGTAAGAAGAGTGGAAGCTCATTCCAGAGCCTCTGTGCGACAGCCTGGAAGGAGTGGTCTCCATGGGTCCTAAAACAGGTACAAGGGACCAAAAGTAGGTTTTGGTCTGGTGGTCTCAGCCTCCGAGAGGAGGGTGTAGGGACACAACAAGTCTCTAATGGAAGGAGCCCAACCATGGAGGGCTCTGAAGGTCAGCACCAGGATTTTAAAACTGATGTGAGACAAGACTGGGAGCCAATGAAGGGCTTTGAGAATTGGAGTAATATAAGCCCTTTTATTGGTGTAAAAATGTGTCTAGTATCTGGTGTAGTAAAATTTTCCCAGGAAATAAACTTTTAAAAAAAGAAACAAAACTAACAAAAAATATCACCTTGTTAACAGTATCGTGATATATTGCAATATATTGTGATCTCAGTATTGTGATTTATATTGTATTGCTAGATTCTTGCCAATATAGACCCCTATTTACTATAATATTACCCTCTGTATTTTGCATTTTCACTGAAAATCATGTATTTCCCTATATTTGATTTCCTATATTTAATTTAGATGTTCAAAAAAACTCAATAAATTCAAAGGTTAGTTTATCAAAACAGAGAAAACTAAAGAAAAAGTTATTTTTTCACCAAAATATACCAATAACTGAGTACAGTGGTCCCTCGCTATATCGCGCTTCACTCTTCGCGGTCTCGCTATTTCGCGGATTTTTTAAGAGCAATTTTGCATGCTTTTTTTTTTTTTTTTTAAACAGCGTATGAACGCGGAGGGGCGAATTGTGATAGGGTTGACCTGCCATAAGGTAAG
>JAPTGZ010000005.1:23216295-23243454 GCA_029814645.1 Fowleria isostigma | reverse complement strand
AAAAATTAAATTTGGTGCTCAAAAAGTCTTTTTTCAAACTTGAGTCTTGAAAAAGAGGGGGTCGTCTTATATTCAGGATCGTCTTATATTCGGGCCAATACGGTAATCTTAAAAGTTTACTTCGAACTTTTAGGAATATTTACATGATCAGTGAATTAAATATAGAAAAATATTTGATTTCCACTGACAAAAGGAAAACAAACAAGATAATATTACAATAAATGGTGACAAAAAACATAGTGTTGGGTCTTTATGGGTTAAACAGCACATATTCATCTACATTTCAGGTTTTTATAAATACTCTAGCATAAAATGTGTACAATAGAGATGATCTTTTCTCAGCGTGGGCATGAATATAGTAATGTAAAGGCCAGAAAACATCAGGAAGCCTTGCCAAGACAAAATACGTTCTGTATTGCTGCTCAGACGCATACTTGCATGATCTCACAGAGTAATCAAACTGAAATATCTGCAAATATCTTCACAGGTGGGAAGGCAGGTGGGGTGTTGGGGCTTTTTTTGAGGGCTCTATTTTTCATCTGCTTAGAGGAGGTTTTGAACTTAATTGAAATTGATCTGGCTTCGGTTGCACCAGGCCCTGCTGGTGTCTCATGGCAGGCAAACTTTTCTAAATAGGGGGCACGGAGTAGAGGAGTGGGTTTGTCCCCAGAACAGCAGGCAGACAGAGGTGAGTAGCTCTGCTGATTCCCACTGTAAATACAATCGACCGTCTGCTGTCAGCAATAAATTCCAACAAGTTGAGTACAATAAAGTTCTAACATAACTGCTTTTGTCTTTCTCCTGCAGCTTAACCTCCAGTTACACAACAATATCTTATATTTTTAGCTGCAGCAGAGTTGTCAGTCAAGAAAAGTGAAGGACACTCAGTTACTCCCAGAGGAGGTTTTTGACCCGAAAAGTTATTTCTAGACGAGACAGAAAGCTTTCTTGTGTATGTGCAGTTACATGGTGGCAAATCCAATTCCACATTTTAGGTGTTTCAGTGAAGCCTGATGGTTGAATAATGAAAATGCAGATAGTTTCAGGGGTTAAAAGAGACAGAAAACAGTATGAATGGATTTAAAGACTAATCAGTAACAGCTATTGACTCTGGCATCTTAGAAAAACAAAGGCCCTGACAAATAAATGAGAAAAGAGCACTATTATTTATTTTCCTGAAATGTCAATCGCTTGTCTGTGTTATTTGAAGTAATGGCTGCTAGAGCCAGCAGTCACGGATCAAATAGTCTCCATGTTCAGAGGTTAATTGTTATCGGAAAGCAAAGCCTTGAGTGTTTAGAAAAGTTATGTTGAAATTCAATACACTGGTTCCCTTGGAGGTGCCTCTGATCAGTGAGAAGTTGCATTATGGTTTAGTCTGATTACATACTCAGACCACAGTGTGTGACACAGTTCTACACAAACAGGAGGCTCAATTAATGCAGAAACAGATCACAAGAGGGAAACAGTATGAACATTACTCAACACAGACATGGCTCATACTTTGCTAAAAGTTTTGTCCAACTAATTTCCTTGAATTTCATACTTATATTTATGAGGGTTTGCTGCTGTTTTTAGGCTTACATTACTGTTATGTTTTGACTAGTGGGTTTTTTCTATAATACTTAATTTATTTTGTTAGTAATTATTTCTCCCACTGTGATGGTATTTTTGCCTTTATAATTTTTTTTATATTATTTTTAATTTTTAGTGGTTTCTTGGTAAACAGCCAGTTAATTTGCCGTGGTCTAAAGTTATCAATTGGTCACTGATGCACTGGTTTTCTCTCTCTCTCTCTCTCTCTCTGCTTCACCTCCTGTTCCAGCTCTGATGCCAGGGTCCAGAACACACATGCATCAAGGTTTGCGCTGCCGCTTCCTGGAGTGTCATGTTGGCTGCGGCTTAGCTTCTGTTAGCTTTTTGTTTGACCAGGTGAGTCCAGCCTTCCTGTTTTCAATTTTTCTTTTTTGTCAGAATTTATTTGCGGGTTGTGTTCAGTATGGGTGTCGATATGTGGCCTACGATCCTGCACAGAGTTGCCCTGGTCCACATACTTTCTTTTTGTTAAGTTAGCTCACCTTGGTCTCTTTTTCTTTGAAACTTTGGATCTGTTCTGTTTAGGGCATGATTAGATAAGAAAAATGAACACTCAAAATAAAAACAAAAAATAAAGAACTTTATCATTTATCCCTCTTGTCTCCTGTGTCTTCTTAAACCATCTTCTCTCTGTCCTCTCAGACCACTTCACTTACAATAAGCTGAAAGGTAATTATAAAAGATTTGCCGGATAACACAAAAACTTCTATGCATTGCAGTTTTATGGGGCTTTAACTCTTTCCCCCATAAAAACAACATTTGATGCTCCCTTATACCGTTAGTGACCAGTTTTGACACCTCTGTTATTTCACTAAAGACGTGATTTCACAACCATTAGAACAGATTCTGTTTTTTCAAATGTAACAGAGTCTGTGATAGGTGAAGGTGACCACAACCCGTACAACAACATCCAATAGCATTAAAAAATACATTTTCTTTTTTTTTTACACAATTTTTTTCCTTATTTCTTTAATTTTTTTAAAATTTATTTTTGTATTTTTTTCATTTATCTTTTATTTTTTTTGTAATTTTAAAAATGTAATTATAATGTTGTATTTTTCCCCATCAAATTTATAATAATAGTAATACATTTTCACTGTTTTTTCCCAAAGTTTGCCAAAGTAGTGATGATTGTAGCCACTGGAAAAAGAAACAACACACCGGCAAGACAAAATGTTCCATAGGTAGCCCTAATATGAATGGGTTGTTCCCAGTAGGCATCCAAGGGAGAAAGAGTTAAAATCGTGTTTTTAAGAATAAGAGTGAAGATAACTAAATAATATATAATTCTATTACATGACATTTATGACAATACTATTATTCTATGCAGAAATAGAACATCCAAAACAGCAACCAGGCAGAAAAAAAATCAGAGAGATGGAAATAAAGTTTTCTGGCTCTTTGTACGTTTGAGCCATCAGCCAACAGATTGAGCTGGGTTTAATATCCCAGGCTCAGAGATGTGTCCTGCAGATCCTGATCGACAGCACATGAGGAAATTTAGTTTGGGCAGTGGAATGGCTCCATGTGACCAGCCTCAAAGCCTTCAGGGCTTAAACTGGGTTTTAAGCCTAAAAGAGAGCCCTCTGTGCCAGCAGTCGAGCGCCTGTGCTGGCCATGCAGGTTCTCTTCTCACATATTCCTTGTTAAATCTGCTACCTGACATTCTCCAGACAGTATCGACAATCCACAGCATAAACAAGTCTTGGGGCATTCGTCTTCAGCTTGGCAGCACTGGGAAGAAAACTCACTTCTTCTGATTGAGGGGATGAGGTGAGAAAACAGTCATTTAAGACCCTATATAATAGATAGCTGCTTTGGGATCACACACACAACTTTAGAGCCTCTGGTAAACAAAAACCTTTCTTATTTACTCTTCAGATTATACCATAAGATTTTAGAAGTTATAATGACTTGTCTCCTCTACTGCCAAAAATAGACATTGCCAGGTTTGGGGTATGGATGAAGTCAGAATAGCAGTTTGTCTCAGTGACAGATATTTAATGCTGGGCCAAAGGGAATGTTAAATTCAGTGAGCCTCTATGAAAATAATTACAGTTTCTGATATGACTCATTCAGCTTCGTAGTTGCATCAATAAAAAGTCCACACGGAGTCACTAGTTGGGTCCTAATGCTGAAATATAGCTTTATGTATCAAATAAAAACAGCTTCATGTATCAACATGTACAGTATAGCTCAAATAAAATTCCCCCAAGAAAGATTACATTTCTGACACAGGCTTCCAAGACTATTAAATCCTCCAAATGCAAAGTATGACTTGTGGAGTCATTTATATCTTTGCTGAAGAAACAGGACTTCACACGGGAGCTATTTCCTATTGCAAGAATTATGTGTATGAGCCTTTGGATATGTCTATATTTAGATTTCTGCTAAATGTATAAATCCTTGGATCCCACCGCAGTGCTTTATCTTGGAAGACACAGTGATAACCATATTTTCATATTTTAAATACTGCAGAGTTCACCTAAAACATACATGAAATTGTCTACATTTCCAATGGGCAGATTGAGCTTAATGAAGCAAAAATGAGACTGAAAAGATTTGGTGTCGTGTGTTATCCTATCAAACACCAGAATGATTGTTTCCAGGTGTCTATTATCCACTTGGAAGGATTAAATATTATTCTATTCATGATATAATTTCTATCTCATATGAGCAACTCAGGGACATAACCACAATGAAAAACGGTCCTGATTCATTCAAGTCATTGCTAAACATCGTCTGTTACATTTTCTTGTATGCCATTACCAACAGTGCATTAACAAACCACTGCTGACTCACATCTGAGTCATGACTAGTAGGGTCACACTGAGTACATTAAATGATTGTGGCTCTGATATATTCATTACAAATCACAATAACTGTATTTTTGGAATATCAGATATGTATCTACAGTTTTTGAATTCAATAAATACACAAAAAGGTAAATGTTTTGAACATTTTGACGTGGATTAGGATTAGACTACCCTCTTACTCTTACAATTTCTCATTCATCACTACTTCATCCTTAGTGACTGGACTAAAAAGATGCAATCTGTAATTTCCTGAAGGGTCTTGAAAAAAGGGAGTCCAGCTCCATTGACCTCCATGTCAAAATAAACAACTTTATATCAAAAATACACATGTTTGCAGCCTGGTTAGAAAAAAAAACAAAAAACTAATAAAAAAACTAATAATTTTTGGTCTATGTAGCTAATTTCAGCCCTTTTTACTACAAGAAGAGTGAGTCTTGAAATATGTTATCCATTTAAAGTGCTTTGCATATACACTTAAAGGGGTCCTATGTTGCTAAACCCACTTTTATTAGTCTTTGGTTCATTTATTTGTGTATTTGGACCCTAATAGTTCATAAAGTTTTAATGTGAACCCTCCAGGTGCGGCAGAGCCATCTTTATATTCATTTTGGCAAAAATCCAGTGGATTTCTACAACCTGTTTTAATTTCTTCTTAATTTGTTACATCTATAACTAGTTATGTAATGACATTTGCACATATAAGGTCAAGACTTTCTGTGAATATTTCTCTGAGTACATCATAATTGGTTGTAGTCCATACTGAAAATATGTCCAAGCTTCGAGCTGATTACCTATAATGTTCAGTTGTTGGTTGTATTAATGAACACAAGTCAGAGCAGCACGGTCAACATTGTGGAGAGGGTGGGGTGTGTGGCTCATTTCCATTTAAACGGCCAAGGTTAAAAATAATGTTTCTTGTGTCATTATTCAGAAATAGAAGATCTTGAGGATGGACCCGTGGAGTTGAATTAATGAAGAATTTAGTCCCAAGTATAGCATTTACAGTTTATGTATACTATAGAGTAACGTTTTAAAATGAATAATTCCATTAAAAAAGCTAAATACACTCCTTTAAAATAAGATATTTGGGCCACCCCACCTATGGGTTAATGTGGCTATGTCCACTTTTATATGGTTTTCTCTTCAGCCTTTAAAATCTAAAAACTGAAAACATTATGGAAATACACAATCAGATCATATCATTTTCTCCATTTGCTTTTTATTACAGAGAAATATTACTATGTCCCATTTGACTGATATGTTTCATGATGATACAAAAATCATCACACGACACCGGTGCCTGAGTCATGTGATCACAGCCTGAATCCAGACTGCTGGACTTAAATGTATTTTTCACCATTTGACACATCGCTTTTAACACAAACTTACATGGGATTTTGTTCAGCTCATTCATGAACTTGTCCTTCAGCTTGGAGAAGGCCTCGTCCTTCTCTCCAGTCCCGGGACCAGCCACGTTGGTGGTGTTGGAGCCGGCCACAGAGGAGGAGGCGGTGGTGGCTGGCGCTGCCAGTGCTTCTCTTCGACTCTCATTCATCGTGGCAATAATGGGCAGCCAGGCAGATGCTGGACACAGAGAAGGAAAGAGGACAGAGAGGGTTAGAGTTTTTTTTTTATGTTGTTGCTGCTGTGACAGATGCATGTCAAAAGCAGTACTCCGGCTTTGTCAGATGACTGAGTTGACGCAGACCGTGTGAGCAGCTGCTGGCTCAGCCTGAGTAAATATCAGCTGGGTCCAGAATAAATTGGATGGTGTGTTGAATTCAGAACAAAGCTACTCACTCACTGCTTAAACTCTGGATTAGCATCACAGCACAGAGATAAAATGCTTATTTATTACCCTCATATAGCTCATGCAGTAAATCTCAGCATTGTTACTGATTTAATTGAAATTGTGTTCATTTAATCGCCATAAGGAGAATACATGTTTCACTGCTGAGAAGTTGTCCATGCCCTGTCTTATCACACTTACACTCAAGCTGGCAGGTGTGTTTACTTTACCTTCAGGTGTTTGTGAGGGGGAGAGGGAAACAATGTATGATTTGTGTTAACTTGTGCCTTTACCGTGTTTGTGCTATGTATGTCTCAAAGCACTCGTGTCCATACATGTGCAGAGTTGTGTAATGTAGTGTATATCACAGCGGTGGCCTTGTCACTGAACATGTTAGTCATCACCTCACACTCACTCAAGGCACTAGTTCCACATGAACTTTCCACCATATTTCAATATTGCCTCAGGACAGTAATAAGAGACAAACAATATATTATTCAGACCGTACGGACTCACTCGAGCTTACACTATTAGAAACAGAAAAATATACAGAAAGCACAGCAACTCATTTTAGTTGTAGCAAATTTGAAGCTTCTCTGGGATATGTGACAATTCTCATGCAGCAGTGATTTATTGTTCACTATTGTATAACTGATAATTTGACTTTGTCACCATAGCGATGCAAGAGTGTAATGGCAGTAACAAAGAAGCTTTTTCCCACACAGTAAAGGTTGATGGCTCTATACTTATTCCTTCCCAGAGTTCAGTGGTTATTAAACTCATATATCCCTATTTACACTGTAGTTTCGTTTCCTAAAGGACACAGTGATACAGAGGGATTTACAGGTAATTGAAAAATCCAAAATGTTACCCATAGAATCTCTTCAATGATATCTATTCCTAAATGTCTAAGAGCTGAAAAATGTGGTGGCATTATAAAAACATGAAGGAAAAGAAAGAGAGAGAGCTGAAGTCTAAATTAGGTCTCTTTCAATGTGTTAAATTACATTTGCAAAGGCAGGGAGGCAATTTAAACTGAATTACTGCAGAGGTATCTACAAATTATTTCTTTTCTAATATAATTCAGTTGTGTAGGAATAGTTTTTGGGGCTGCGAAGGAAAAGAGAAACCCAAGTTATTAGCCCTTATTTTATTTAACAATGATATAACAGATGATCTCAGATACTTCACTCACGTCTTAGAAACCAACTGTCATCATCATCTTTTAGGTTCCTATCTTCTGTTCACCATGCTCCATGCTACCTTAGTCTTGACAGTCAAGATTCTCCGATTATTCTGGGAAAATCAATCTAGCAGCTCTCCTGCCAAAAACCCATTTCTATGAAATCTAGGTTATTGCTGCTATTGAGAGTAGCACCAGACAGTGGGATTTATAAACAAAAGACATTCATCAGAAAAAAAAAATCAATTGGCCACCAAATAATGATTGTTTTGGAGAAGCTCGAAGGAAATGACTTGCAAATATTTCTGTTGCACAGCAGCTGGAACATAGTCACTGTTGCTGGATGCAAGGTTTAGTTCCAGTGATTTCCAAATAATGTGGGACAATATTTTGTTCTCTGCAGAAGTACACATACCACATTTTCAAATCCAATGCTTTCAAGCAAAAGAAAACTCAATAAACAATGTCCTTGAGCACTTGTATCTGATTTTTTGGTTTCCGATGTTTCATCTGAACCTTGAGAATTGTATTACAAGCGAATATCTAGTGAATAAGTACAAAGTTTAGGCACTCAGAGGCTAAATTTGCAACGTACCAAAGAGATTAGATTCATATTTACGGTCATTGTGCAGAGTCTGGGTATTGTACACAGAATAAGAAATACAGTTAGCATATAATCAGAGGAGGGGAAATGCCATTATATCCACGCTATCCAGCTATGATTTATTTTTGTTTGTTTTTCTTTGTTTGTCAGCAGGATTGTGCAAAAACTACACCACCTAGAATTGTGTTTTTTCCCACTAACATTGTGAGATATGGTGTTTGATTGAATTATGAGACTGCAGGACCTTGGTGATGCATGCACTCTCAGAGCTCTTAGTGAGAGCTGAAATGCAGTGGTAAGACCTATGTATGCTTTCACAACATAATGTATGTGCACATAAATGCTTGTAGAAATACATATATTAAAGGAAGTGGCGGGATCTACAGAGTATGTACACTGCGAACTGTGAGAGTAATATATCGGATTTGTTGCATCGAATGAAGCGACATGACTTGATCCAAGCGCAAATGCTGAAATATTCTACACCTATACATAAACAGTAAACTGCTATATTCTCCCCCAATAGCACAGTTTTTGTAAATGGATAACAGAGGCGATGGATGATGAACAGCAGTAATTAATGAGACACAAGATGAACAGATTCACAACGTAAAACATCAAAGAACCAGAGGCAACATGGTTATTCACATTCAAATACAAACACCTGCTGGAGGGACGAAAGAGGGACACACTAATGGTTACATAATCCACACATATTTTGTTAAGCCTCAGCCCTGATCAGCTTTTAAACAGCAGATGAGTTACATGTATGTGTCTGCAAGTGATCCTTAATAAAATAAACGTATCCTCTATGCTTTTATGGTTTCTTAAGAGTCTTTCCTTACCACAACCTTTGGTTCAATAACTGCCTGCTCATGTCTCCCAATTACAAAAACAAGTCTTATAAACAAAAGTCTCACAGACTGACAAGGAGCTCGGTAATTGGGTAGACTTTGATAACTTGTCATTCCACCTGCTGCTATTGGCAGCAGAGGAGTCAAAACAAACTTGATTATCTGCATGGCATCTAAAAAGAAACGTTTGCTGATTTTCAGGTATTATTAGAAGTTATCCTTGAGAAAAGAATTCGATACAATCCCACATCTTGCTCTAACAGTGTCAAACTGGAGGTGTGCAGTGACAATTTCTTATAACAAATGATGGGAAATTTACAGTAAATGATTTGTTTTCCTCTCTCTCGTAGTGGGGAAAATAGCTGTGCCCAACCTAAAATGATGACCCTATCTGGTTCAACAAAATAATTTCATACAATATAGCCTTGGTTATTTGGCTTTTATGTTATGAAACCAAAGCACAGCAGTAGTCAATCATAGAGGAGAGGATGTGAAGCAAAACTAGGCAAAAGCTTGGCTCATGCTGATGTTTTGCCACTGAGATAGAAGCAAGCACAGCTTGGCAGTGGCCAATTAGACTGGCCAGCTCTGAAAAAGTTGGAAAAATTATCACCAGAGCCACCAGGAGCCATCAGGTCAAACTGACTGGAAGTGTGAAGCAAAGTCACTTTGGGCCCTGATACCACAGGGGAAGTGCTGCCAGTGTGTTTGACAACAGGGGGCTTGAAATGGGACCTGCCAGATCTAGTTGGACACATGTATTAAAGCCTTACAAGACCCCAGAGTAGAAAAGAACTCCAGCAAAACCCCTTAAAGTATTACTACTCTTATCATTCCTACACCTGGATAGATATTTTGTGCCAATTATTTATTTATTTATTTACCTTTATTTAACCAGGAAAACCTCATTGAGATTAAAAATCTCTTTTACAAGAGTGTCCTGGCCAAGATGAGCAGCAGTACAGTAAAAATAGTTTCCGACAGACATGAAACAATCATACATAAAAAAATTAGTCAATAATCATTTGACAATTAACCCATAAAGACCCAGTACTACTTATGTGTCAGTTCCCAAATGATTTTTTTTCCCCCTCTAGATTTAACCTTTGTTAAGTTGCTTGTCGTCATTTGTTATCCTATATTGCATTTTTTTTTTTTTTTAAGTATAAATCATGCTTTTTCATATATTCAATTTACTAATCATGTAGATGTTCATTAAAGCTCAGATTAAAGTTGAGGGCTGTTAAATCAGAAACAAAGAAAAATGAAGAAAAAGTGACTTTTTCAGCAAAGATATCAATAACTGAACTAAAAACAAGTGAGTCCATTCACTGTCATTGATCAAACTCCATGGGTTTTACCGTGTTGTAGAAGATGATGGTGTTTCCATGTTCACTATGGAGCGTCTGAATGAGCCTCTGAACCAAATAGGTCATATCTGATGACTATGAAAAGATGACAACTATATTTTACACCATTTATTTACATGTATTGATAGGATTAGTGGATCAACTGGTATTAAACATTTTCGATGAATAGATGGTTTTGATTGCTGTTTGGGTTATATATAATGTGAAGAAGGATGGAAACTAAGTATAGAGGGATGAGACGTGCTACAGAATAATTTCTTCAGTTTATGTCCTCTATCCTGGGAAGCCCTAAAACTAACATTAGCCAGATATCGAAGCTGATGAAACATGATCAAATATCCAGGTATATCCAGGTATACTGAATGCGTACAATTTTATGCTTTGGTATGCGTATTCTTTTTGCTTAATTTGTCCCAAACTCGTCTGTATTTTATTTTCTACAGATTGAACCTAGATGCTCTAAATGTTGCGGTCTGCTTTTGTTCTTATACATTGTAAAATTCAAATAAAAATAACATTTAAAAATACCCAGGTATTATGTCTTCAGAGCACAGGAAGACAAACAATCAAATACAATATGAATGTTAACAGGTAAAGAAGAAAACAATATTAAAGTTTTCAAGCTTTGCCTTGAATGTGTTCACTTCTGTAAGTGTGTCATGTGTGTACTCTCATTTTTATGAATGCACAGTCTGCATAGATACATATACTGTAATACTGTACAATATCCTGTTTTGCCTTTTTAATGTATCCTACATTTACGGAAAGATAGATAATGACACACATTCATGCCCTTTCTAGCCTATACTTTTGTACAAAGCTGTCTTTTTTTTTTTTTTTTTTTCAGTTGTGTTAACAGTGAAGGCATCGCACACATTTTTGTTAAACTAAATGAATCCAAACATGGCTGCAAATATATTTTATACAAATGTATTTTTTACTTTGCACAATTCCTTGATGTGAGTATATAGTTATGCATAATTGTCAGAATCAATAGCCATGTCGACACAACATCAGTTTAAATCAGGATATAAAGAAATGAGCAATATAGAGATGAAGAGCCTTGAAGGTCATGTAGTGTTTTCTTTTTCTTAGTTTTCTTTCTTCTTCTTATGTGTGTGTGTTTTCTCCTTTGATTTTCATTTACTTTTTATTTTATTTATTGACACTATTTTTTTTAGATATATTTACATTTCTTTTTATTTTTTTAAAATTAAATTACTCATTTCAGTGTTTATAATCTGTTGTGTTGAATTAGTATTAATTTCTCTTGATTGGGTGCATTTGTGTCCTGTACATTGTGTTAGTTTTGGTGTGCTAATGTATGTTTACAGGTAATTTCTTTGATGAAGTTGCAACCATACATGTTTAAGTAGTGAAACCGGGAGTGGGAGTAAATAAGTTTTACTTCTTTTCATTCCCTTTTGGGCTACTAGGGTTGTATTTTAATAGTGAATTGCTGTATATATTCATGTATTACGTATATTGTGTACACAGGTTTACAACCAGCGTCTCGATGTATATTTCTCTATGCATAGTTTGTATAAAATTTTCTAAGTATATAGTGTTTGCAGCAAATTTTTTTATGTATATCTGTGTACATGCAATAAAATGTATATAATAAGTATTGTACATGAAGTGCACAAGCTCAAAATAAACAATAAAATAAAATGAAATGAACAAACTATCTGCATTACAATCTCATTCCGCAACACAAACATTACTAAAGCAAGAGCAGCTGCTCTGTGCTGTTAAAATTTTAAAATCTTTGGGTGAATCAATTTCATGCAACAAAGTTTAAAACTTGGTGTGTTGCTAGCATGAGGCTGTGCCCACATCCACATCACATTTGCTGGCTACTGTCTCCAAATGTACTGTGAAAACATGATATCACTGCAGTCTCCAGCTTTAACACTTAGCTAACACTTCTCTAACAACATCTTTTCTCTTACCAGCAAGACGTCATGTTGCTGCCTGGCGCAGAAAATACTTTGAAGAAGAAAGTTGAAAACCAATGATATAAAAACCTCAACCAAAGCAAAAAATAAAACAAAAAAACCCAAAAGATTGCATATAATTTAACTTGAGTTTAACTGTGGCAATGAGCCCTCTCTTTCTGTGAACAAAACAGTCTTTGGTTACTTTGCCCCCACCCCCACCCCCCCTGACTGAACAGACACCTACGCATGTCCATGTTCACTCAGCCTCCCTTTGGTCTCCCTTTTGAAATGCTGCAAGGTTAGTGTGGGGGCTGAGCCATTGAGAGGCATGCTTGGCAGTGACAGAGATACTTCAACACAGGCAAGGACTTTTAGGGAACACAATGATGCTGTGCAGAGTGCATGTGGGAGGCATCTTCTATAGAAAAAGCATTGATCATGCACTGAGTGTGGGGGAGAAACAGGCTTACACTCAGTATTTCAAAGTGATCTTATGTCTTATTGCGAGGGACACAAATGCAACCCTGTCTCACTGTGCTCAGAATCTGTAATGCATTTTGAAAAGACAACAATTACCCTGAAGAATTCATCAGAGAGTGGCTGCAATCTTAATGTAAACAGTTGATGAAAATTTCAAAGTGCTTAACTAAACAGTGTGAGGTGAGTATCTGAATGAAACAATGTGCGTTGTGTACGTTGAGATGAGTTTCTGGTTTGATATCACAGTTTTCTTCCAGATCACATCAGCCTGCTGCTTCTCATTCTCCTTGTGTAATGTCAAATAGGAGAAAACTTATATAAGCCGTGTGTGTGTAGACAACCACCCGTGGAGTCTGCTATGCCTCTCACATTAGGACTCACAACCCTGGCGAAAATGAAACGTTAATTCAGCTCATATTTGCACCTTAATGACTACTTGCTCATTCGAGCGTAAGATGACAACTTCCGCATTATCTTCATAGTCTGCAACGCCTCACAGCAGGTGGTCCACTTAAACAGCCAGCCTCATCTGGAGCGCTTCATGGCTTATTCTGCCTTCATGGAAATCCAAGAGCCGTGCTGACCTTCTATCCTTTCCGAGTGCTGTCATCGCTGCACAATCATACAGCATATTTGTTGCGACACAAAGTTAATATCTGACCTGTCACTATTGTGATCCCCTTGGAGGACAGCTTTAAATAATTACACAAAATGGCTGCTGTTTCCTCTTACAGTCACACTGCACAATGTCCTTTCCGCTCTACTGGCCAAGTGTCACATTAAATCTTACAATCTAGTAACATGTGGGTGATACGAGTTGAAGGTGTTGAAGGAAAGCACAACTGAAAATAAAGTAATACAAATATCTTTAGCAATTTGTGTGGCACCTTTTAAAGGGGTGATATTTTGCTAAACCCACTTTAAGCCCTCTGAGCCTTTGGCACATTTATTTGCATATTTGTGGACCCTAATAGTTTATAAAGTTTGAGTTTGAACCCTCCAGGTGCTGCAGAACTATCTTTATATTCATTTGGTCATAAATTGAGTGGATTTCTACAACTTGTTTTAATTTCTTCTTCATTTGTTGCGTTTATCAGTAGTTTCATTGCTATATTTACACATATAACGTCAAGACTTCCAACAAACATCTCTCTGAGTCATTAGCAGAAACAGTGGTTGTAGTCCATACAGCTAATTCCCAGTTCGGGTTTAAACACATCTAAAGCATGTTTACACCTAATATTTCTACACATCCACCTAGGAAAGACATACACCTACACCTTTGACATCTTAACTGGCCAGTCTGATTGTAATTTCAGTGATTTTGAAAAGATTTCCACATATTTTTACTGGCGGCTGTAGATGCTACGCTAGTTTGTTTGCTAATTTCCAGTTCGGTTTTAAGCACATTTAAAGTATATATACACCTAATACTTCTGCACACCAATCTAAGACAGACATGTGTAGACCTGTAACGCTTTAACTGGCTGGTCTGATTACAATTTCAGTGCATTTAGAAATTTCCAGGTGTTTCTTTACTCGACACTTTAGATGCTAATTCATTGATTACGTGTCTGCTACGCGTTGATTCTGTCTCGGTTTTAAAGACATCTAAAGCATATTTAGACTGACTTTTTTGAGAAAGTAAATGCTGCTTTAACTCACTTTTCTTGGTCTCAATCGGTCAGGTTTCCCAGGTTCGCTTAGTGGACTTGAGAATGGCTGTGGTAAAGTTATGGTTCTTACCAGTTCTTCTTCTCTGTCCTCCTCCAGGTCAGACTCTGACTCAGACCTATGAGGCTGAACGATACAGTTTTCCGTTATTGCCATTATTACAAACCCCAATTCCATTAAAGTTGGGATACAGTGTAAAACATAAATAAAAAGAGAATAATAATTTACAAGTCCTTTTCAACCTATATTCAACTGAATACACTACAAAGGTAAGATATTTAATGTTCAAACTGATAAACTTTGTTTTTTTGTAAATATTGTATTCTGTTTTCATTTACGTTTTACACAACGTCCCAACTTCATTGGACTTGGGGTTTGTAATTGTAAATTATAATTTCCAAAAATGTTCATTAACACTAGACCAGCATACTGTATCTTGAAAACTACAAAGATGGCTGAACAGCACAAGTAACATCCTGGAGGGGGCGGGGTATGAAGTGGTTCATTGTATTTAAAGGGCCAGTGCTCAAAACCACCTGTCTACCGTCATTACTCAGAAATGAACTTGAAGACAGACCTGTGGAGTTGAAGTAAGGAAGAATTCAGACCCATACATAGCATTTACACTTTATGTAGACCACAAGAAAATGTTTTAAGATGCAAAATTCCTTTCTAAAAAGGCAAAGTATAATTCCTTTAAATAAACTACATAACTGCCACAGTCCTCCCCACCTTCAGTACACCGCATGGTGCAACAAAATACCTATTTCCTTTTTCTTTTTGCTCCAACCTTCTCTTTGGAGGTGTGCCGCTCAGGTGTAAAACCCCAACCCAATTACAGAGCCGCCAGATGGCCCAGCAGGTCCCCAACCACAGTGGTGATGCTGGCACACAGCTCCTCCTATCACCTCGCTCCCCATCTTCCTCTTGTGTTTTCTCTCTCCCTCTCTAACTGGGTCAGCTCTGTTGCTCTCTGCCTCCTTCTATCTATCCTGCTATCTCCTCCATCATCATTATCTTTTTTTTCCACCTCCCTGGTTTGCTTCAACTGATTCTTGTCTCCCCAATCTATGTATTCATAATGCGCCTACTATAGCAGTTTAACAAACTCAAACAAAGCAAAATATGAGGGATAGATTGAGGACTGATACTGAGATGAAAGTGATGTTCTTTACCCATTTTTTTTCTGCTGTTATGTGGATTGCTTTGCTCCCTACTGGTTCCAGTTTGGCCAGCTCCCTCAGTGTGCCGTGTGTTACATCTCACACTGTTTGAAGATGTCAGAAGGCGGCCAAAATCAGCACAACTCAAGACTAATGTTGTTGATTTTGTCTTTGAATTCAAAGTCATTTACAGATTATTGCTGACCGCAAGATACAGTAAAGAAAACAATAGCTTCTGCTCTTCCTTTGTGTCATTTTACTGTGTTCCATGAGCTAATCACCCAGCAAATCGCCAATTAAACCCCCCCCATCAAGAATTATCTGCTAATGATTGCAAAATGATGCAGCAGTTGTTACGTGTCAGTTTAATTTAAACCAATCAATTTTACAGCAAGTATGCAGCAACCTGACATTAAAAAGGCAAAGACTCCTAACAAAAGTATGAGAGTATAAAATCAACGTAATTGGAATTAATAAGACATCATTTCTTTGCCTGAAGCTCATTAAATTAAGATCAAAAAGAAGCATGTGTTTAAACCATTTTCTGCAATTAAAGCCATCCTTTAACTGTTCCCATGAGGGTGATATTTATACTCTAGGAGAATAAAACAAACATTAAAAAAAAAAAAAAAAATTAATGCACAATTAATTTGATGGGAGCTTCAGAAATATAATGAAAAAAAAGAACAATGACAGGTTTACTGTTAAATCACTAAATTGCAGTTGAACCAGTGTCAAGTAACTTCATTTCAGTAGATAATTAAGCAATTTTATGATTTAAAATCAATTCCTCTATAAAAGTGACATATGGCAGATTTGGGAGCCCATTTACAGACCAAGTAATTTAATACACTGCCACATTTTTACTGTTATGAGGAGAAAAATGACAAGAGACCAAGAGGAGTTGTTTCACCACAGAGAAATGAAATACAGTGAAAGACATAAATGCTACTATAGTACAAAGATCAATACTGTACATCAATAGGGTAGTGGTTTATCTAAACATGTAAACTCATTCATGGCACTGCTCCTGAGTCTTAGGGAATTACAAACTGAAATAAGACTATAATATTTTAATTTGGATTCATAATCAGTTGTTTATATTCCCCATTATGACTATGAAATGCTAATGAAGATATTTTATGTGCCTTGAAACACTTGAAAGCCTTATAAATTTACTGGTGAACAGTTGCTTAGAGGTTTTTAAACAATTTGCAGGTTTGATTACAGTTTAATGTGGAATTCCTAGATTCAAAAGTAATCATTTTGTAATAGTTTTACAGGACTGGGTTAAGTAACAATCATAGCAAAGACATGCATTTTGATCCTATGGGAGTGACAGTGTAATTATAATAAATAGCACAGAAAAGCATTCAAAGAAAATTAAAGCTTGTGTTTGCATGCATAAGAGAGCATTACATCAAACTATTAGCGCCATTACAGTAAACCTGGGAAATATTCAGCATAATGGTGATAGTTACAATGGAATTCCATCTTTTAGAGGCCAGCAGTGATCATCCACATCTTTATTAAATGGGCTCAGGCTAATTGTCTTAAGTAATGGAACAGCTCAAAAGTTAAATCAATGCTACAGGCTGCATCAGCGTGAGCCAAAAGATGACTTATTTTGTGCATGTAAACATAACCAATGGGTGTGTCGCACCATTATAGTAAAAAAAATAAATAAATTTGTGTATAAAATCTCAACCTGTAATTCAGATGATCTCCAGAGTCCACTGTGCACTGTCTCTCTCTCGATGTCTCTGTCTTTGCCTCAGAGAAACAGTTCAACAACAACAATTCTCCAGTCAACTGATAGCAAACTAGAGCTGCACAATATACCATTTGAGCATCGTCATCGCAGTGTATGTGCACGCAATAGTCACATCGCAGGTCCTCCAATGTAGGAGGTAAATGAACTCAACATGTTCTCATCTAATTTCAAGGGTACCTGACACACACTGCGCACAGTGATCCACCAATCACAATCATTAAGTTTGCTGAAACAGACCGCGCCCCTGCACATGGAGTGAGTTGTTGGTAACAATATTGAAAAATGAGCAACGAACAAGAGAAAATCACCAAAAATGAGGAAGAAAATCACCGAAAACAAAGAAGAAAATCACAGAAAATGAAGAAAATCACTGAAAACAAAGAAAAAAAATTGCCAGAAACAAAGAAAATCACAGAAAACAGAGGAAAATTACAAAACAAAGAATAAAATCACTGAAAATAAAAAGAAAATTATCATAAACAAAAAAGAAAAACACAGAAAACAAAGAAAATAATCAAAAACAAAGACAAAAATCACCGAAAACAAGAAAAAAAAAAATCAAAAACGAAGAAGAAAATCACTGAAAATGAAGAAGAAAATCACCAAAAGCATAGAAGAAAATCACCAAAAACAAAGAAGAAATTGCAAATCTATATCACAGGGTTAAAACATCGCAATGTCAGTTTTTAACAATATTGTGAAGCCCTAAGTCAAACCAGTTTCTACATAGCTGCTTCACAAAATCATTTTATACAGTCCAGTAACTAGTCAAATATCCAACCATTTTAACCTAATAGACACCACTGTACTGACATGCAAGTACAAGTCTACCAGCCCCTCAACTTCAGAGTAGTTTGAAGGGACCAAGTACATCTTATTCAACATGAGTTAGTGAACTGGGACGTTAATTGCAGGCTGTCAGTCAAGTGTCCACCACCATCTGCTGGGCACTCATTTGCTAGAGGATGGTATTTCCGGACTACGGGGACGTGCATACACGGGAAGGGGGGAGTCTTTTATGTGTATAATAAGACACCTAAAAGATTGTCAGGTGAGCTGCCTGCAGTGAACAGAGATAAGAGGGGGCTGAGAAGGCCCCCTGGCCACTTCCCCTTGTCCAGTGCAGGCTCTTTACTCACCTGAAGCCAATCTCAGGGGGTAATGGAACTGGAAAAAGTTATTAACCCCGCTTTGCAGCAAGGGCAGGACAGCTCTATTAAGCCTGCACACAAAGATTCCCCTATTTTCAATTACTGCTTCCAGAGCACTAAGGAAAGTCAGAAAAAAAAAGTAGCCTTGTTGTCAGCCAGAGAGAGATGCAAGGGCTCCAGATCGCACCGGCTTTTATCATTACCTCTTGTTCCTCATATAACATAGGTCTGACACACTCCCTGAGTTGTTGGTGGATACATTCAGTCTATTTATATGACTAAAACTGCAAGACGACACACCCGCTGGAAAATGGGTCTGTCAGCCTGGGGTTAAATGAGGGGCTGAGGATGTGGAGCACAGCGGATGGTAAATAACCCACTGGGTTCTTACAGACAGAAACTGTACATTTAATGTAATGATCCCAATTTCAGGATGAGACAACATAGATTTATTTATATATGGTGTATGTATTATAATGTATATAATCACAATTCTGTTCTTAGAATTTTGCTCTGCTTCTCTACTGTATGGAGCCTGAAATTTATATAAAGAATCTATCACTTAAAACATTCGGCTGACATCAGATTTCATTTACAGCCTACTATTTCTATACATATATTGATGGGTCCCACTCCCAGGATATATGTTTGATAATTACATTTTGTAGTTATTTGGTGGCATTTCAATACATTCACTAGAATAAAAGGTTCTGATTATACATTAACACAATTACAGATAATAAATTGTGGACATGCTTAATCTCAATGTTTGTGGACCAAGTATTTGTTTCATCTCAACATCATCATTTATTAGTGGTTCACAGTATTTTTCCACATATCTTTGTCAGAAATTATGTTCATAATCATAGAAAAAATGATTAGACCATCAAAAACAAATAGTTATGCAATTAAGTACTAACTCTTGCGTATCATGTGACAAAAACAGACGGAAAAGAAAACATGGAATGCCTGAAAGCACTGTTTTTGTCGGTATGTCAGTTATTGATGTAAGAACTTATGTGATTTTTGTTATTATCAAAAAACCATGGAAAATGGATAGATATAAGCTCTAAAATTAAACTACTATGAGCTATTTTTGTTGTTATCATTGTATTTGTCTAAACAAATGTACCTTGAGTTGTACCAGGCATTAAAATGAACAAGAAATTAAGGAAAAAAAATAGGGTGGTCTAATATTTATTTCCATGATATCAGTGATAAGTGAAAAGTTTAGGTCTAGGGAAAGATATCAGGGATAGTCGTACACACACACACACACACGCACACACACACTAAGAGCAACTTCAATGACATATTTCACTGACATTATACAGCTCTATGATTTGCTGAAATATATAATGGTAACACATCATTCTAACAATTGGGTCTGACAAAAATACATGTGATTGCCTGACTTTCAGAGCTCATTCATTCATTCATTCATTCATTCATTCATTCATTCATTCATTCATTCATTCATTCATGTGTACATAATAACATGCATATATAGTTAATGAATTTCTCCCATTTATCTTGGATTGATAAAATACTGCTACTGTTATGCAATAATCCATTGGTTCTCTTTCCTTGGGTAAAACACTGTTAGTGCATTGTTTTGACCAGTTTTCCATCAGTTTGGGCAGATACAATTCAAAGGTATTTGAGAGCTCACCCATATCTACAGAGCCTTATCCTTGGTTGCGTGCTTAGTTTGCCACGGGCAGTGGGGAGGTAGCTGGAGCTGAGGCCAATATAGCAGAGCCTGGGGAGTTGTGTCTGTTGGAATCAGTGTGATGTAGGAGTTGAGGCCAGGGGCCACGGTGTGACTACTGGTAGGTGAGTCATACAGATAAAAGGAGGCTATTTGCTCGACCACTGCCTGCCCTGGGGTCACCCTACAGAGAAAACTGCCTGGCAACCACAAGGCGCAGCAAAGTTCTGAGAGCTGAAAGTAAGGGGTAGTAATTGAATGGTAGGGCAGAGAGAGTGATGATTGGAGTATGGTGATGAATGGAGATGACCGGCAGCTTTTTTTTTTCACAAATAGACCAGAGAGGAAATAGTGTTAGATAATCCTATGAAAAAATGAAGTTCATGACAACACAAAAGAGAACAGTTACTTCATGTAAAAATTAAATGAGCATGTCACATTTTTTCTTTAAGTGGGTGTTAAAACATTTTGGGTGGAGTTGGTTTTCCTGTCAGTAGAAAAGAGAGGGAAGCATCTACACTGAACTTTTTGGCCGACTGGTTTATTGAGCCTAGTCTCATCAAAAAAAACTACAATACAGGTCAGTTGTTTTTTGATGTTAAAATAAACAGTCCTAATGCTTGTAAGGGTGGTAATCCATCACCCTGACTCATTCATTTAGCATGAAGACATGTGGTTTCAGCTACATTACACACAGCTGTCTTGTGTTTTTACACATCATCAATTTTTGACCAAAAAATATTGCTATATCAGTTTTTATAGTATACTTTGTAATATTTCTGCATTACAAGACTGAACTGTTACATCATGTAATGAAGAGTCTGTAGTTTAATTTAATGTTATGGCTTGTTCAAATATTATATCATAGCCTAAAGTCAGCTCTTTACTTGCAGCTAATTCCCTATTACTCTATGACAACATCTATTACTCCAACTTTTATATTGTTTTACTTGAGAGACTCCGACCACCAGAAATTACATACTGTGTGTTTTATCAATATTTATCTGTCTCATTTAACACATATTTTTTTGATAATGCATTCTTTCAGTGTTTCATCTTTGCACCTAACTGAGATGAGAAAGATAAAAAGTATTGTGGTTCAGTAGAGGAGCCACATAAAACAGAATGCCCTATAAGCTAAGTTTTTATTTAGCTTCCACCCTCCAGCGTGTCTTCGTCTTCTTTTCCTTCCCGCCCACTGTTTCACGCCTACCTCTGCAACACCCTGCATCCCGCAGGACCTGGCTACACATCACAATTGACACGCTTTATCACTGTAAATTATCAGGGTGGGAATGCTGTCTGAAGTATGAATTTCACCAAAAGGCACAAAGTAATTCTTAAATACAAAATCACCCATTCCTGTCCTGCAAAAAATTTTTTAAAAATGTTTTTTTACATGACCATAAATTGATACAGGTGAGAGTAAATGTTTGGAATTCTAGGAATCCTTGATTTCCATGATTGCAGCTCCTCTTTATTATTCATAGTTACTGATTTTTGCCATTTTCTTTTGTTCCTTTGTAAAAAGACACTGCTGTTGAGCTGTTAATGTTGTTCACAAGCAGACAGCACTTCAAGTGCTCTTTCACATGGCAGCTGACCTTTTAATTCTGTTTAGTGTGTGCGTGTTATACTGATGACACTACCTCAGATCCGCTCAAACAAGAAGTACCCATTGAGTCACAGATGAATACATGCTGTTCCACGTAATTTGCCTCTTGAAAAAGATCACATTCAATCTTGAACAAGGAAGAATTTTGGCCAAGTGGTGCATTTAAGTAGTTACAATACAAAATTTGCCTCTGGCCTGCCTTTAACTTTTTTCACTAGTATGAATTTTTAACTGGCACTGACAATTTCAGAGAAAACAGAATGTGTCATGCTTTGTTAGATTTGCTACTCAACCGAGATTGATAGACAGCATGAGTTTCAACTTCAAAAGGAGTTTATGCTGAAAGGCTGAAACACTTAACATGTAAAGCCATTAAGTTGGGGTGAATCAAATGTCACCAACCATCAGCATTCATTTGACTGATAGAATAAATCAGCTCATCCGGGGCTTCTTTGCCATATATACCCACTGTCTGAGTCTAATTGACACTTGGCAATAAATTGGCGGTCTGATTTTACTTTTGACTCAGAGGATCTCTGCATCCTTTCTTAACACACAGACTAAAATATTTTAACTCACAGGTCAGGTCCTCACTTAAGTAGTAAAAAAAAATCTAACTGTTCTCTCACTCTCACAGAAACGCACAAGTCTGATAGTTTGCAAATCCGTTAAAGGTGTTGCAGAGCGATGTGAGAGTGTGATTGCAAGGTGACAAAAATTCAGCTTCAGAAATAACAGTCCAAGTGTTACCGATCTGCCATTTACAGCAGATGTGAATAGATTTTGGCAGCAACTGGAGACTGTATAATGAATATGTGTGTTAGGATATGGAGGTTCACATGCCAGCTTTTATAATCATGTCTTGACTTTTCTCCTGATTGAGATTTTATAATTATTAATTTTTCCCATCTCCTCATGTTAGTTTTTTACACACTCTGATGTTTTGGTTTTTCTCTTCATCCCTCCATTTAAAAGCCTTTCCCCCTACTGGGCACCCTTTCATCCGCCTACAGCCTTTCACAATATTTCCACCAACGCACTTTGTTTGAAAAACAGCATGACTACTCATGTCCAGCTTGCTCAATAATTGTCAAAAAATTTGTATTTATGCCGTTCCATTTAAATGTTCAGTTACGCAAATAATGAAATCAAACCTTGCTGTAAAGATCCGATGAACAGGAATTTAACCTTTGAAAGGGGTACTGACAAGACTACAAACTAACAGATACTATCATTATCCATCATTTGAGCGGGCAGATTAAATCTTACTGGCACTATCATTTAACACAACAGCTTTCCTAAATCATACTCTATAGCAGGGTGGCTTGAAGAGTGAGACAGAACTCACTGACAGTGGTGGCAGGTTGATAGATAACATTGTGAGTGTGACATTGAAATAAACAGCCATTGTGTTCAACAATCTATCCGATTATCATTTGCCATCAGGTGTCTGTGACACTACAGCATGAGTTTTGATTTTCTCATTTGGGTGAGGCTCTTTCATTTAAAAGTGCTCTGTTATCGTCATGGCTTTAGTTTGTGAAAATGCTCCAATACTACAGATGAAAAGAAAAAACTACAGGCAACTGTATCCATAATATCAACATTTTCTTGCGAGCGCTTTAATATACTGTATCTCACCTTCACAGCTCGGCTGTGGCTACAGCAGAGGTGTTATTAGGTTTAACCAACAGGAACCCTCATATTCCATGTACTTGACAGGCAACCTGGATTGGATCAAAGACATCTATGTTCCTGTGAGCATGGTGTCTGTAGATTATTATCTGATGCAGTCATATCAATATAGACCACAAAATTGGGTTGAAATGCACCCAAATAATCCAGTCTTCAGCCATGACCGTGCAAACTGAATGCTCCAGAAATAGAGCACTAAGACAGATGTATGGTGGTGTAGCAGGTGAAAATGGGAAAATGCTTCAGTGCTTACAGTTTGTCCTGTTTGCTGACCCTTTGATGTACTGCTTCACTGCATTTTGTCTCTTTGGAGAGAGCAGAACATTTTCTTTTGAGAGAAGTATTTGTTCTGGTGTTAAGGGCAGGCTCTAACCTTTAATTTTTGCTTCATAGAAAAAACATACTGATTTAATTACATGATTAGGCATTGCCATTTTTAATTACACTTCAGTTTTCTGAGGTGATATCTTTAAATTGATCATTTTTGCCAGTTAATTTTATTCCAAGATCAGGAATTTATGATTTTCTGCTGAGCATGGGAGTTTTGTTAAACAAAAAATAAACATGCTGAACACCATTTAAACAATGTTAAGTGTTGGTTTAAAATTTTTGACATCAAGATTTTCATTTTTAGAGCAAATGAAAAACGGCTCCAAATATTGGTTATCGGCCTTAATGACTACTAATTATCAGTATCGACACTGAAAAAACATATGAGCCTATCTCTTATATATAAATATATATGTATGTGTGTGTATATATATATATATATATTTATATGTATATATATACACACACACACACACACACACACATATATATATATATATACACATTTATATATACGTCAGTCTGAAGATTAAAAAATAATAACTTAATACTGTCTAACACTTTCAGTTGTGATCCCCCAACCGACTGGTCGTGACACTTGGGAAACCAAATCATAGTCATGATGATCCCACTATTGTCAGACAAGACTCAGAACAAAACATCTGTTGTAGAGGTACCTCCAGGCAACAACAGAGAAGCCCCTCCTGCTCCCACAGCCCACATGATAATTATCACTGCTGGCTGTGGCCAAGTCAGCAGCAAAGCAGCCACACTTCCAGTATCGCTTCAGTGAATTCTGGGTACTTCATGACTATGTGATTAAAAATTAGGCCTATGGGATCTATGTTAGATGAAATCAAGTTAAGTCTCTGAATTATTTAGTGAACATCTTGTAATTAGGTGCAAATACAAGTATGTGCATTTATCATAAAGTCTATTCTTTACCACTTGGAGCTGTCCATGGTTCTGAAGAAGCCTGTGACCGTTTTATGTGCAGTTTTCTTACAGTTACACTACAGAAAACTAAAAACAGCAAGATGTAATTTTGAAATAATCATACCTAACAATTATTTTGTTTTATGTTGTTTACTGATAAAAATTTGCACTGAAATTTTCAAAGAAAATAGAATGTGTGGTGCCATGTTAGATTTGTTTCTTGACCAAGATTGATGAACCATGTGAGTTTCAACTTCACAGGGAGTTTATGCAAAAAGTGGAAATACTTAACATGTAAAGCCGTTGAGTTGTGGACAATTTTATGTCACCACACATCACCATTTATCTGAGTGATAGAAGAAGAATGAAGTGACTTTTTAAATGTAAAATGATGCATTTAGAACAGGGGTCTCAAACATAGGGCCCAGGGACCAAATCAGGCCTGCCAAAGGATCCAATCTGGCCCGCGGGATGAATTTGTGTAATATAAAAATGACACTGAAGATATTAACAATCAAAGATGGACACACAATATGATCTACAGTTGGTCAGACCAGTAAAATACTATCATAATTACACATAAATAATGACAAACACATTTTTCTATTTGTTTTAGTGTAAAAAAGTAAAATTGTGTGATGTTGACATTGATAAACTAAAAAACAAAAAATGTGAATAACCTGAAATATCTAAAGAAAAATAAGTGCAATTTTAACAATATTATGTCTCAGTTTACCATTTACACGTGTCTATTGCAACTTACAGAATAATCATTTGCCTATTTTCTTTACTATTTAGACATGGTAACAATTTTCAATTGTTTGGCATTCAGTTTCAAAGATGTGAATGCTTGGCCCCACCAACCCAGTTACACAACACTTCAGATTATTTCTGCCTTCAGATCTGCCACACATTTTTTCTAAGTAAATTCCAATCTGTGGACTTTGCGAAGAACTGCATCTGACACACCACCCTGTCAGGAACGATCAGGCCCAGGCCTGAACTCCTATACGCTTCCAATTTCACTGTCTAAATCCAAGTTGAAATCTCCTCCCTGTATAAACCTCACCGAGAAGGCTTCTCATGACTCACTGAGCATTTTAAATTCACAGATCCCCCATGTATAGCTGCTCAATCAACACTTTTCCCCTAAACAGGAATGAAGCTCACTTGTAGATTCCAATTAAAAAGTTGCTCATACAGATGCAGTCATAGGTTTCATAGATAACGATGGCTAAAGCCATGCCATCACTAACAGATTACAGAAATATCATCTGTTGTGAAAAGGCAGAATAATAAGGATTAGAAACTGTATAAAGTATGTGTGCTTGTTGACTAGAAATAAATGACACTTCAAAGCTATTTAAGTCTGACTGGATATATCACAATTACCCCGCACTGTAATGACACAGTTACATTAATGCAGCGTTTCACTAATTAACCTGAAGAAAACAGTCACAATAAAAGCACTGACAGATGAATCTACCTGTATGTTTTTGAGAGACAATAAAAGATGATGTTAACATGCAGGTGTGTCTCCAGTGACAACACACGTTTAATACAGCAGTGGAAATGTAAGTGCTATTGATCCAAGTCTGATTTAACAGTTCACTGACTGGAGTGTTTGGCTGGAGAACAGAGTGCCTCTTGAGGGAGACCAACTTAGCTGCAGACGTAAACTGACAGGGCTGCCGGAGTTTAAAAGAATACCAAGGAAGGAAGACGCCAGAGGAAAAAGGAAGAACCACTTTCTTTTCTTGTCTGGTGTTCAGGTCCGATTACACAGGGCTGACACCAGACTTGTACTGAGGATGAAGGCAGGTCCAGGATCTGGCTCTCTGAAACATGCCTCCGAGAGCAATTAGGAGGCCAATTACTTTCCTCTTATGGAGGATGGCATGTCAGCACTTGCCAGCTCCAGTGCTGAATCCTTCTTGATATCCGTCCCTAACAACAACCCATACTGGGGCATTTCATTTTCACTTTTTTGGGTTAGACACATAGATTCTACAGTTGGCTTTACTCAATGCCATCACAAAGACAGAGTCCAATGGGGATCCACAGCCAGAGGTGGCAAAAGTACGCACATTCTGTCCTTTAGTAGAAGTACTGATTCAACTCCTTTACTTAAGTAAAAATAAAAAAGTACACCTTCTCAAATGTAATAAAGTAAAAAGTAAAAAGTAAAACTGCTTTTTTTTCCCGCCATGAATGAAACAATTTACATATTTATTTAACCACACAATAAAAATGCCAGTGTTAATTTAACATCCACAGAGTCTATATGAGCCTACACTCATATAGAGTAGGCTCATATAGACTCTATGGGTGTTAAATTAACACTGTGGGTGTGAAATTAACATGAGCATTTTCTACTGTGTGAGGACTGATTTTGAAATGCAGTTGGTTTTATCTTGAGTGTTATCCTAACAACTCTGCCATGCAAATTCCACCTTGGACATAACGACCAACATAAGG
>JAPTGZ010000005.1:23179535-23196067 GCA_029814645.1 Fowleria isostigma | reverse complement strand
TTAGGATTATAGATTTCCAGTGACCCAGAATAAATCTGGGAAAGGTAGGTCAAATTTACATTTTTTTATGATTTAAAAAAAATAATAATAATTTACTTATAACAGGTGAAATAGGGGCGGGGTGCAAGGAGTGGGGGTTGTTGTGCCTGGTACCACTTGTTTTGTAGTCTCTTTGTTTTCCCTGTCCATACACATACACACAAACCTGTGATTTAAAAACTCTTCACCTTGGATGATATTGTGACTTAAAGCAGCCAAATGTAGAGAAAAAATGTTCAATGCATCTATAGGACTGCAGGCAGGACATGTAAGTGGACTGATTCACTGTCTGAATGTACAGCTGTGGATGTGACACAGGAGTAGTTCAGGGACATCCATATGACAGAGACTCCCTACGAACTTAAAATCACCTAAAGATCAATACCTGCTTTTCTTGCTATTGTGCAGTCCTATCCAACATGGACCTGAAGCCCACTTAAGGTTTACAGATAAAAAGGGCAAACCTTTGGTACTGAAGTGGACTGAACATCACTGATTAGAAGTGATTATGTTGTTTTTTTTCTTTTTAATACAAATTTTATTAAGTAAGATGTGAAGGATCAAGAAGACTCCAAAACATGAAAGGGTGTGCTGAGCCATTTTCACCTTAAAAAACATCTATATGTGTACTATTTCCTCTAATTATAGATTTAATCAGAATTAAGTAATACAATTTTGTTTACAGCTCAAAAAACATGTTTTAGTGTTCAGTATTACTTAAATTATTCTAGTTTTAAAAATGCTCTAATTGCTCTGTATGCTGATGATTCACTCATTTATGCAGCTAATCTTCATTCATTTATTTTCTGAACCCACTTTATTCTCACTAGGGTCACGGGGGTCACATGGAGCCTATCCCAGATACTTAAGGGCAAAGGCGGGGTACACCCTGGACATTTCACCAGTTCATCACAGGGCTGACATATAGAGACAAACAACCACTCTCACATTCACACCTATGAACAATTTAGATTCATCAATTTACCTATTAGGGCATGTCTTTGGATGGTGGGAGGAAACCAGAGTACCCGGAGAAAACCCACGCAGACACAGAGAAAACATGCAAACTCCACACAGAAAGGTCCCACCCCCCATTGACCAGTGTTGGAATCGAACCAAGGTCCTTCTTGCTGTGAGGCACAAGTGCTAACCACTGCACCACCGTGCCGCCCTGCAGCTAATCTGTCAACTGAAAATTGCACATTAAGGAACTAATGTCTGTGGAATTATAGGTAACAAGTAATAAACTGGCATGAAACTAAAGTATATCACAATATAACAATAGTTTGTTTGTTATGTATTGTAATACAGCTAAGGGAAATTTACAAGCTACATGTTGCATGTTGTGTACTGCAATGCCCTTACTGACACAATGGAACTTAGTTTAACAGCAACAATAGTCTGGCTGTATTTAGTCAGACAAGAAATCAAGATGTTGATTTAAAAGGATATCTGCTTCATTTAGTAAACATGATTATCAAATAATCAATTATTTAAAAAAAAAAAAAAGGAAACAGTAATGTACAGAGCTATGATCTGGTGGAATACATTGTTGTGTACTGTACAAGAAAACACTAAACATCTACGTTGACACAAAACCAGAGACTATTGTGAGTGACTAATTTTATATGAATGACATATTACATAATTGTACTATAACTTGCGTGTCACTGATCCTGAAATCCTAGTTCTCTGGCATCAATATAGAAGAACAAACATTAATTTTTATGTTTGGCTTTAATTTCTCGGTGAAAAATTACTTTTCTGTTCTCTTTTGGCTTTTAAAAGCTATTTCATAAATATTATGTTTACGCATCTAAGACTGTGTAGGTATTTGTATTTATGTTGTATCCTCCAGGATAGACAGCCAAAGGTTAGTGTTGTGCTAATGGAGGTCCTATTAAAGAGAGAATGAGAATTTTCTGTTCTCATCATATTGGCTTACTGAAAAACACATGTATGTTGGGTGCAATTTATCAGACTTTTCAAACCTATCCTCCCCAAACAAAACAGAGGAGTGAATAATTTACACACAGACACACACACACACTGAGCCTTTGATATGACCCACTTGCTTCTCTTCACTTCTTTTCACTTAGTACGAAGAGGAAGAAACTTGAGCAACTCATAAATGAATATGCTGTGGGCATTTTCCTTTCCTGGTCTTGCAATAAACCATACATTTGTGTATTTAAAAAAGCTTCCATATTTATATTTGTGCATTCATGTTGGTGTACTATGACCTGAGAGACACTTCTGTAATAGGATCTGCTTTTCCTATAGTGGACTTCCATGATGGGGGAGCTGATAATATACTCCCAAGTGGACATCTCAGATCAGTGATTACCCTCCATTTACTGCAGCTGGCTCTCCTTCAGGGCATGTTGATGCATCTAAGGACAGAGTTTGGAGAAAATGCTAGATCTGAAGATAAGCTCCTTGCTTTTTCCTTTCTGTGACAGCCTTTTAACATGATAGATCCTTTAATTGCGGTAAACTGGGATTGACTGAAAGGTTATGCAGAGATGTTGACTCAAGTGACCCTTGGAGATAGAAAGAGACACTTCAAGAAATCTATTTTGCTTTTAGAAAAACACCAAGATGAAGGTTGATTTGCCGCCCCCATTTTAAACACTGAATGGAAAGGTGGAAAAAAAATGGAACTGAAAGACCACAGTGCCTTTGAAATTGTTTTTTGTTTGCTCAGGCCACCAGGTCACAAACACTTGAAAACTTTCAGCAATTTCTCTACACAAGCAGTAAAATTTTCCAAACAACACAAAAATTAAATTTGTACATTGACTGCACTTAACATATGAAATATATTCCACTTTTGGAATATGTAGACTCTTCAAGGAGAACATGTCAAGTGAAACAGCTTTTAAAAATTCAGCATTGCCAGAGGAATGCTTAGGGTCTAGTCATTTAAATATTGGATTTAGATAACAAAACATTTTAAAGGATATTTTATGAAACTGATCAACTGGTGGGGTCAACAAGTATTAAAGATCTTGAAATTTTTCTGTACATGTGGTGAGTGTGCAAGTCTTAAAGTACAACAAACATGAAGGTTTTAGACCATCTCATTATATTCAGTGATCATTTTTATATTAATGTTGCATTCTAAAGTGTTCATGTAACTCTTCACAGCACTAACAGCCCTTTATAGCTTTACTGTACAAATTAAATGATCACGGCATAAAACCTAAATTGCATGATGCTTTGATGATTTACTGATCATTGCATTTCTACAAAAAATCAAAGAAATTCAGTATCTCTTGTTCCGTTGCTAAAAGCTTTGAAAGACGCAAAAACAAAAAAAGTGACTATTTTTGGTAATTTCTGCACACATTACAAGACAGTGACAAAAACAGTTACAATAAAAAAGGTAAAGACAACAATTTCAGGTCCACTGTGGTCTGCATGGTCCACCTGCTTGAGCAGTGAGTGTACCTACTTTGTTAGGTACCATAAAGTAATGGTACTAATGTAAGGATTGACGTTCAAAAAGATAATGTGTACAGTCGCAGAAAAAAATTTAAGACCACCCTTGTTTTCTTCAATGTCTTGTTCATTTTAATGCCTGGTAAAACTAAAGGTACATTTGTTTAGACAAATATAATGATAATAACAAAAATAGCTCGTAAGAGTTTAATTTCAGAGCTGATATATATCCATTTTTGATGGTTTTCTTGATAATAACCAAAATCACATCAGTCCTTACATCAATATCTATGACATTGTACTGACAAAAACAGTGCTTTTAGACATTCCATATTTTCTTTTCTGTCAGTTTTAGTCACATCATACACACAGAAGTTAGTACTTGATTGCATAACCATTGTTTTTGATGACTTTTGATGGTCTAATCATTTTTTCTGCGACGGTATGTTAGCAGGTGTCTGGATCAGCACTTGTCTTGTTATAATATTACAAAAGTGAGCTTCTAATGTTATAAAATACACATGACGTGTTGTGTCTTCTTGGATTTTTTTGTATTCATTTGTATTTATTAATTTATTTCACATACAGGCAAGGAACCAAATACGGTAAGTTTATTTACCTTGACTTTCTACATGACAATAAGAAAGACTGTAAAAAATTCACAAAAGTAATAAAGTCTTCTTATGTTCTCCACACCATGGTTGACATTGTGAATTTCAGAGTATTTCTGAGTTCCCTACCTATAAAGGGTTAACATGTTTAAATAATACATGTTTCTAAAACTTAACACACTTTTTTTTTTTTTTATCTTTATTTCATCATAATTTAGCATGGATATCAAGCCCAGAGCATGGCTTTTCTTTGTGGCTGTTGCTATGGTGTGTCACAGCAGAATTTCCGATTACCTTTCACTAAGCTGTATTGAAAAAATCTGCACTTTCTTGGTATACTGTCAGCTTTGCCCCCATCTCTGTAAATAGAGGTGTCTGGTGAATATGCAGCCTTCTGTAGAGTCAGAGATGTAGCGATAAAAAGTAGCTCTTCTTTTCTCTTTCAGATCGCAGCAGACAGCACACACTGATTTACACAGCGCAGTGACAAGGACGACAGCTGCAGCGTACTGAGATAGAAAATATATCCTCGTTTCGTTCCTCATTCCTTTCCACAGTTTAGGCCCAATCCGTATCACCTCTCACTTCGTGTGCCCCCACCTCCTGACGTCACCCTTTCAACTGCCCAATTAGAGCTTCTCTGCTTGTGGGAGCATTTATTGATAGACTTGAGCAGGGACAGACTACCTTCAAGGAGAAAAACTGGCCTCTGCGGTTAGGTCAGAAGGTGATAGCATATGTGAACCATCTCCAGCCTCTTTCTGTTTGACACTAGAAAATTAACTTCCACTACCCCGGAGTCTGAGTGCTGTCTAACCTGCCATATATGTCACGTTATCACCTTTCCTGCCTGTTTTCGCAGGGGGACAGGTCCTGATTTCTTAGCCTCTGGCCAACATAAACAAGCCTGCAGAAACAAGACCATCTCAGGGAGGAAAAAAAAGACCACACCTTACATTAATGAAGCAGCTGGGGAGTAAAAGGAGTGATACAAGGCAAAGGGGAGGAGACTGAATGGATGGATGCCTCCACACTCATGACAGCAGTAAGCTGAGCAAACAGGAGTGTGTGGTTTGCCTCTTTTGCAGATTGTGTTATTAACACACCAGTGGAAAACACTTAACTTATGCCTATTCAATTATGCTAATTCATACATATACAAATGACCCTGGCTAGTTATTAGCAGTCTCAATTAGGGGACATGTGTATGGGAGTTCAGCAGAGAGAGAGAGAGGCAGAGAGAGCAAGAAAGTGACGGGTGGTTTGCTGTCCACTAGTGATAACAGAAGCCTTGAGGCAAGACTTGTGCTGCTTTCATTGTTTCTATTGGGGTGTGGGCACGCAGGAGCTAGAGATCCTCTGTACTTGGAGGACATGCAGCAAGGCACAAAATCAATGTCATGCTGAGCCCATAAATGCATGCTTGTGTGTATGTGGATACAGCATGCATGAATAGAAGTGGCTCTTATCTGTCTAGCTTTTCCTTGTATGAATGTACTCTGAGTGTTTATATCTGATATTTCATTTGATCTCCATCACCACATCAGAGAGCAAAATAAATAAGCTTTCATATTAGCTCTCAAAGAAATAACTCATTTTCACATCCCGTATCACACACTTCTACCATGTTCTGAAATGCAGATCTATGTCAAAATTGTGACACCCATGAACACAACTGACAATAGAAAACTGATTAGCTTGAATAAATGTTTGCAGTGGTACTTTTCAACCATTTCTCTTTGAATGGTCACTCCAGTTTCTGATGGTTCTGTACAAAAATGTGTAACATATGATAAATCTAATCCATGGTATTTCAATTTTAAGATTGTTTCCTATGTTAACAAAGTAAAATCAATAAGAAAATAGCCATGACTGTCTTATGCATGACATATAATAGCCAAAGCAGATTAATTACAGTCATTTTCTGAATTGTGAAATGAAGCACTTTACAACAAAATGTTGAAAGCATGTGAATATGTAGTTTTACAATAGAAGAGCCAGTGGAAAAATTGGTTCAGAATAAGACTGAAAATAACCAATTTGAGTAAGAGACAAAATAAAACAAAAAGACTGCACAGCAGTTTATAATAAAACACAACAACATTTTATAACACTGAAAAGATGTCAGGTATGAAAGACAATATCTTTCAGTGCAATACTGGTGTAGTAAAAGAGAGAAATACACCATACATGTTAAAAATGAATGTACTTGTCCACTTGTGCAACTAAACCATTGCCTGGACAGATGGCAAAACATTGTGTTCAGACAAAAGTTCTGCCAGGTTCCACATTTTTCTGAACAGTCTACCACTTCAGCTTCAACCCTCTGTGTTGGCACCATTGCTGAGTCAACACACCAGTTAAATTTGAAGGAATGACGGGCTATCTTTTTATGCAGTGTTGCTCAGCTCAAAGCAGACTGGAATGTACAATGTGGAATCTGCAGTCAGGGACAGAGTTAAGTCTTCAATACTCAAAGTAAAAATGCTTATAGATTTTGGGTGCAAGAAAAACAGTGCAGCCTCAGGGTCCATACCAACAACTATGGGCTGTCAGTCGAAGTGGATTTCAGTTTACTGTGCCATTATTGACCGCCACAGACTCATGTTTGAGTTGCCAAAATCATGTTTGGTTCTTGTCACATGTTTGAGTTTACAGAGTACATAAAGGACATAAAGCTATACGAACAAACATTAGCTGTACCGTAAGATAACACAGTAGCAAACATTGTAGGAGCCTATTTGTGAGTTTAGCTAGTCTTGTGTTTGTCATTTTGGCAACTGTTGTATTTGTTTAGCCAGGTACCTGGTTAAAAACTGAGGAGTGTTGCCTGTAGACTCAACTCTCAATGCTGGTTTGTAAACACTAATGGATAAAGGCTAGTAAATATTCAAACACTGCTGTGCCTACTGCTGAGTCACAATGCCTTCTGCAACCAAAATGTTAAATCTAAATCTCACCACAGATTATTATCTAATCACCATGTGAATAATCTTTACAAATAATATCTTCCATCTTTTGGCTGCAATGTGAGTGTAAGCTTGCTGTGTTTCGTTATTTGTTCTTCATTTCTAAAGCCTCTGTTCTGATCCATTTCTCCGTCATCTTGCCTCTCAACTCTTGGAACTGTCCAACAGAAGTGGTGCTGAATTTTCCTTTTGCTCTACTGGTTGCTGTCTCTCTCCTCCTGTACAGGAGTGCTGTCCATGGTTCTGAATCAGCGCAGCATGGCCTGAACACAGAGGCTTATGCTCACAAAGAAATATTTTGTTGGCTGGGTGGGTGGAGCAGCTTGGGCCTCATCTCAGCCGGGTCTGTCTGCAAACAAGACAGCATCTCAGCAGGCAGGAAGCTCCACACCCTGTTTTCTCCAGAGCGGGCACATGTGACAGCATCAACTACAAAGGGGTGGGGAAGAGGGGGTGGGGGTTGGAAGTCTGTGAAGGAAGGATGAATGTTGCCTGTATTACTCAGGGTCATGTATAGGAAGAAACTGGTGATATGACATACAGTATAAAGGGTGGGCAGCACAGTCTTTCACTGTGGTTTACGTAAATGTAAATCACAATATATAACACAATCCAGTGATATATACTGTAGGATATGAAATGATGTGTGTTACTCCATCACTCATCATCAATGTCTTGTTTTGTTTCATACATCCATATGGTTCATAATAAACATATTTTTTGTACGTTCGTGCCTTCGTGTGTGTGAAAGAACACACACTTTATCATATATGTGTATGTATATGTACATGTATATGAATGATAAATTTAACTTGAAGTGATAGATGTTTGTATTAGATTTGGATTACATGATCTTGTATGTTATAATACTAGAACTGATAATGTTACAGCATATACTATTGCATTACATACACCCCTAGTAAAATGGATTTTGCTCAAATGTGTGAATATCATTGGTGGCTATTTGTATTCATAGTACATAGTACATAGTACTGAAATACAACAAATGACAGAAGACAAGCTGCACTCCTCTTATTTTTGCCCCTGCTCCTGTGTTTTAATATTTACATCAACACATTGTGAATGTGCATCCAGTGGCTTGTTGTGTGAAAAGAACGTCTGATCCATCCTCATGAGAGGCCTGCCCCTCTCCGTCCTGTCTTCCCCTGGAGTAGAAAAGCCAGCCAATCAGAATGGATGAGGCAATGAGTCACGGAGGGAATGAGCGGACAGCATCCAGTGGACCGTAAGGAGCTCCCTGCTGCTTTGGGCAGGAAATCTGTAACGTACATAGATGGAGCGATCCGGTCACTCCACTCTTGTACACACTAACCTCACCGCACAGGAAATTTACACATGTGTATTCGTCTTTGAGGAATACACATGAGTGAGGATTCCTTTGTTCCAATTTTGTATCCCTCATTTTTTTTTTTTTTATTAGATTTATGAGACAAGTCATTATTCTGAAATGTTGCCTCTCCTAATAACCCAACCAAACACCATATCACTGCAAGGTTGTGTGAAGGTCAGCCCACTGCCTTGTTCCACATCCAAGTCAGCACCAGACATTTTTAGGCCTCATAATATTATAATACAGTATGTGTCATTCAGGGCTGAACAACTATTAGACAAACAAACCCACTGTGTCAATGGGCTATGTGAATGAGTGCCAGAGACGCTCATTAACTATTGATGCAGTGGGAGATCTCACAGCTGGATACACATCACACAATATGGACACACACATGCATACAACAGTTGTTGAATCACATGACAATGCCAGTGGGTGAAATATTCTCCAAGAAAGGGATTTAATCATCCTAAAAGAGAGTTAAATAGCTTCCATAAATGACACCAAATTGTACACATAAATCTAATGCTAACAATTGAATGAATAAGAAAGGTTCAAGTCCGTTGTTGCACATACAAATCCATTTTTTAAAGGAGCTACAAAGGCACAGAGAAAGTGAATAGGATTTATTGGACCTTGCAGACGAATAAAAGATTTGGAGGATGGTGGGAAAATGGAGTCAAAATCCAACTGAATTGGTTTTTTTGCGTTTGAAAAGACTGGAACTGCGTGTTGGCTTTCATGGCTTGTTCAGGCACAAGACAATAGAATCAAATAGACAGGGTCTATTTGAAGCTGCTCAATCTACCAACCTACACCTCTTTCATGTCTCTAAATGAGAGTAGAAAAAAATAAAAGTGCAAATGTTATTAAGAACAGAGGAGCTTTGTTCAGCCTCTGGCCTTCCTACGCTGTCTTTGTTTAATAGGAGACTGAAGTCTACTGTACGTCAGCTTGGATGAAGGGAGGGATGGGAAGAAAGGATCGACTAGTTCATTTCAGTTGAATCTGGAATAATGAGGGACAGAGAGAGAGAGAGAGACGAGATAAGGAACGACAAAGGGGAATGACAAACAGCAGGGAAGGCAGCACAGTGATTCGATTACAGTACAACTTCTCATTAAATGACATAGAAAGCAAGTCACGGGTTAGGCTGCAGACGCATCATACTTTCAATACAACTGCTAAAAACAGCATGTTTTTCTCTTTTCTCTACAAAAGCCGCTGAGCACAGATAAACCATCTGTGGAAGTCAACTTGTTCTTCCTTTCACTAATGACAGAGTTGTACAACACCAGCTTGCACTTATAAATATGGATTAACATGTGAAGTATTGCTGCTACTCTGACATGTTAATGACACTTGAACAAGGGGGAAAAAAGAAGGAAGGAAGGAAGGAAGGAAGGAGGAAAAGGACTTACACCAAGACATATTTACTACACTTTTATCAAACCAAAAAGTAAGACATAATTTAAATGCAAAGGGGAAATCTGCTAAAAATGTGAGTGTTGCCATGCTTTTTCCTCCTCTGGCATTGTGTATCTGACATCCCATGACATCTGTCATCCTCCATGTGCTGCTCTCTAAAATCACCACCTTCAGCCTTTCCATTCTTAAGACTGGGTCTCACTCCTCTACGGCGTGCTATGAACCATATTGTTTACACATGCTTCCATGTGCAGATGATAAAGAGAAACACAACATGATATTTTGAAACCAGCAACAGAAATGAATCTTATTAAACCACAAAGTCATTCCGGTTCTTTAATGAGAAAAAGGGAGTTTGGTGTCTTACCTGGCAGCACGCTTCCCTGGGTCCTCTTTACGCTCCCAGGAAGGGGTTAAGACAAGTTCTGCTTTTGCTGAGGGAGCTCGATCTGGCACTTTAAGGAGGAAAAAAAAGAAAAAGAAAAGAAAAGCTCAAAAAGCAATGTCCCTTTTTTCACACAACAGCTCGAGGAGCACTCACGACCACACACTCGAACACCCAGTCAACAGCTCCGGCAAGCCAGCAGCTCGCTATTCCTCCCCCCCTTCTCTCTCTCTCTCTCTCTCTGTCCGTGACACTCGCCTCCTCTCTTCCCGCCCACCTACTCCAGCCCCCTCCCCCAACTTCTCTCTTTCCCTCTCTCTTTATCTCCCTCTCTCGCTTGCTCTTCTTCTGTCAGACAAAATACACACATCCCCTCTATATCTCAGCTCCCTATTTTCTGACATTTCCCCCACCCACTCACACCTTCTGCTCTGTGAAAACAAACATCAATTGAAGGTACTATGAGACTTCCGCACACCATTGCAAACTTATTCTTGATTTAAGGAACATTTACAAGGATATATGGCCTTGGAATAAGACAAAGCATCGTGTGAGAACCCAGTAACAACCGATGTGATTAATGAATAATGCTAATGAGGCATGCATACTGTATATCATTACAGTCTGAGGCTATCACAGACTTGCATGTATTAGTCTTTATTCTCGTCTGTCCATGCTCTATAGCTATCTCTCCGTCTCCTATTGGTTTATTCAATTCAGCTCACGTCCCATTCTTCAGACAGCTAGTCAAGGGCATTCCCAGAGTAAGTGTATGCTAATGCTGTGCCTCAAGGAGCTGCCTGCCTGGCATCCCCTTGACTCTCAGCCCAACCAGATGTGGCATTCAGCTGTCTCAGGGAGGGGGCAGCAGATGCAAAGGCAAGGAGGACCAGAAGCAAAAAATGAGCAAAGAAGTCAGGTCTCATTTGACCACTCAGACGGACACAACCGAGGCCGAGGGGAACCTGACATGAACGAGCTGTGGATGTTTAATGGGGCTTTATTGGCATGAAATGCACAAGCACTTAGGCTTACCGCCAACTTCAATTTGTAGTTATGGCAATGTGATGTTAACAACAAATAGCCTTTTATAGCAACTAATGGATAAAAGATGCTCATAACTAAATGTCAATATTCTCCTTGTTTTAATGAAAGTACATCACCGAGTTGCTCATTCTTCATTATTTATTCATTGTTAATTCATTGGGCCAACTCACTAACTCATGGCTGATTAGTGTGAATGTGACACAAGTTATTTATGAAAGGTTAACATATTTTAAAGACATAGTCCTTGGTCAATCGCCTTGCTGTCCACTATAAACCAAAAACCTATGCATTAAAATCTATGGTCAATTTCCAAAAAAGAAGATGAATTGTAAGAATATGAAAATAAATCAAACATACATTTAAACAATATATAAATTGATGTTTCATAAGTATGTAGACATAAAGATGATTTTATTTTGACTGCTGTGTTAATTTATCCTGATATTTTTATTTTGGTGTAGCCTGGTTAATGTCTGCGTTGCACAAGAGAAAGGACTATGGCTTTAAAATGAAGCCAAAGCAGAAGTATATAACTGTTTAGTACCACTGATGGCCATTAGATGCTGGCCATAGATGATTCTCACACCTAAAAAATGTAAGTTTAATATATATATTTGAAATTGTACCTTTATTTGGAAGTACATGTAAATACAACCATTTAACAAAATGTTTTTAAAAAGTAAAGTAAATGACCTTTCATTTTTGTTTTAGGTTTGGAAAACACACATCATCTGTTGTCAAAGCGTTAGAATTCAAAAAAGTCCGAAGTTATGGCTGTAGAACAGTCTTTGTATCCATTCTCTTTTAGTAAATTAGAAATTCACAAGATTTTTGCTAAAACAGAATCACCTGAAGCACCATTATCAACTTAGGTGTTGTTTGCCCAAAATATGTATAATCATATGAAACTCAACAGTTGTCTTTAAGAAAGCTATGATTCAACTTAAATGTGGAACAGTTCACACAGAACTATATGGTGACCCCACCCCCACCCTCCAAAAAAACAAAACAAAACTTGGGGGGGTCACTGCTACTGTTGTAAAATAAACATAAAAAAAAGCTGTCAAAATTTAAACAAATACATTTTTTTTAAAAGTACCAGTAAAATTAGATAAAGGCTGCTCTCTTGGGGGTTATAAATGTTATCCATTTGTTCCAAATTTGGTAAAATGAGTTTTTTTGGGTTTGTATTTGGTAGGTCAGTTTTTCCATCTGAAAGATTTCTAAGGTAAGTTTAATATTTTAGTTACAATCTGTACATTTGGTCTGATTAGTTATGTTTTCATTCTATAGTTTTGGGAAGGGAGTATCACATCCTTTTGTGTGATCACACATGTGCTGGGTCTCCTTTTATAGATGGCCATGTCTTTCACAGGTGTGTGACAGTTTGTGTCCAGTTGAATTGTTCCTCTTAACCATCACTTCCATGTGGAAAGTGTTCTGGAGCTGAACAGGGAACCTGGAACAACTGTCAAAAATGACAGGGTCAGTAAAAACGCTTTACCACTGGTGCATATATTTTTGATTAAGTACTAAATAGTTTTCAGGAACACATAGCAGACTTATGTTTTAATTTTCCCATCTTTCTAATTTCATTTATTTAGTTAATTTTTCTTTAATTCCAGTATATAACAATGAGCATTTTGCTAAATATATTTAAACTTTTTTTTTTTGTACAAAATAGTTTAAAACTTGATTCAAAGTTTTTAGCTTCCTCTTCAAGCTGCAATTTGTCAAAACTGATTAAATCTAGTCTGAGATGAATATTTGTTGGTGTAACCCGGTCTAATTGTATTAGGATTAACACATCTATTTGTTTCTCCATAACATTACCAAAAAATTTAGTATATTACACTGCACTTTCTATCTTTAATGCCATTATCAGGTTTTAGACATGCACCTGTCCTGATATTCTGTTTGTCCACCACCATCCTGAAATCCAAAAGAATAAATGAATGAATGAATTGATGTGATTTCCTTTCACTGTGTTTCCTGTGTGCCCTTTGAGCCACAATCTCATTTCTTTGACAGGTCATCTGTTACTGAATCAATCCTCTCCTCCTGGGATTCACTGAATTTACCTTGAAAGTGTTTGCTTGTTTTGTTACTGTCTAATTATGAGAGAACAGTATCCATGTTCTATTGTCCGTTTGTCTTATGAACTCATTTATGAGACCCAAGACAAAAGGAGGCCTGCAGCGAACAGTAACTCCACAAACCGTACAACCTGGGGCATGAACAGATGTTAAACGTATGTCCCCGTGTGTGTCGATGTGTGCCTATAAAGAGTCCCAGAGTGTAAATAAAGTGCACAAGCTGATAAAGTGCAGACAGACGCATGGCACTCTTGACACAGACGCATAAAAGCTAACAGACATATAAGCAGAGGCAAAGCAAACAGGGAGTCTCTGTTAATGATTAGCAGCTAACACCCTGCCTGGACACTGCACAGCATGCCCCTCTGTCCATAAGCTGTGGTTCACTGGCTCTCTGTATGCTGCGTTGTGTGGCAGTGGGGGGATCGATTACTGAGTAAGGTGATGTGGTCGGTGCACATTTGTCACCCAGTGGCCTCATAGTTCAACCCTAATGAGCAGGGGAAAAGTGCACCCATGCTGAGACCAACAACCCATCCTCCATAGAGAATATCCACCGTCTACCCAACAAAGTTAGCTTTCTCAAACACACAGTGGCCGTTTGCTCTCACAGCTCTGGGCTGAAAATTTCACAGCCCAACCACCTCAAATCTTATCTCCCTTGCAAACATAAACAGCTTGGAAGATAATAGTTTTGGACAAATAATTTCCCTGAGCAAAGGAGTGAACCAGTGGTTGCTAGTGATGTGTTGTTCAAGAACGAGCCGGTACATAGAGCCGGCTCTTCAAAGCGAATGATATGAGCTGGCTCCCATTAGTGAGCCGTCCATTTACCTTTGCAAGACAGAATGATATCACAGTATCCATGAAACAAGTGGTTCATGCATGCAGTGTCACATGCAAACTCTACAACCAATCCTGTGAGAATAAACAAGGATCATACCACCAAGGAGGGGAGGGGCGGGGCTACACGGTTCAATCACAGCCGTATGCAAAACACTCTGGGGGAACAGAACGGCCAGAGGAGTCTGGCGCAAAGAAAGAAAGAATGAAAAAAAGCAGTGTCTGGATGTATTATAATAATAATAAATTCAAAATGCTAAAAAACCATTCTTCCATGTCGATTTGCTTTGTGTGACAGAATAATTTAACAAGCAAGTGGGCAGGTTCTTTGGGTGGTGTCAGAGCATTAAGTGTGTAAATGCAGTAAGACATTTAGCAATTTAATATTGGAACATGTAATTTTACTTCAGTACAACAAATTTATCAAACAATTTAAGTTCTTTATGTGTACACATATCACAAGTCAAAACAGTGCAAAATCTGACTAAATTACAAAGAAGAAAAGTATAAAATGAAGAGCTGTTTGAGAGCCAAAAGAGCCGGTTCTTCTAGGTGAACTGAGCCAAATGTAATGGATCACTGAGAAGAGCCAAAATTTCCATCGCTAGTGGTTCCCAACCTTTTTTATCTCGTGACCCCATTTTAACATCACAAAAGACATTCAAAACTGAGCCCTTTTTTTTTTTTTTGCTAAAATGAATTTGTTTTTGATCATGTAAAACTTTGCTATACTATGCTGCAAATAAACATTAATTTTAGATGATATTTATGCTAATGTCTAGGCTAATATATAATGTATATTATTATGGACAGAGGCATAAAACCCAGGCTAACTGCCGAGTGAGAATTTTTTCCCTGGTCAGGATATGTACAATCAGGAGAGCTTGTATTCATAAGGCTGCCAATTAACACTGGAAAAAACAATCAAGATCAATCAAGAAATGTCCTCTCAGATATTATATCCTGCATTTTATTTGAACGTGATTTTTGTTAGAAAAACTGTGTGGTGTTTTAATTATAATGAAATATATATTGAATCATTAACAACTATTTTTTATTACTATTTTTCTTTAAAATTTTTATCAATTGCTAGAAAGTTCAGGTGACCCCATTTGTATTCCAGGTGACCCCATGTGAGATCCCGACCCCAAGGTTGAAAAACACTGGAGTAAACACTAGAGAAAGCTGGTAAAATAATATACACAGCTGTGGATTCACTAATGGCTGAAATGGTCTTTACTGCCCTCTGTGGACATCACTGAGCTGTAGAAGTGCAGCAGATACCTGTGTTAAAGAGATGCTCGGACAAGATAGACAGCAAACGATTTAAGAGAGCATGTGTTCTGCTGAGTAGAATGCATATTTCTGACATGGTGATTGATATATTATTATGTTTCTGAAATGTATGTAATTTCTTTTCCATTCATACACTGACACTTACCATGTGTCAAACCTATAGAGACCCTTTCTAGAATAAATGTGTTGATACAAAATAATACGTCTGTTACCATGGATTTATCAGCATGGAACTGCCCTACGTACACAAGAGCAATAATTGGAATATTTCTTCCATATGATGGTCTAATGATCTATAATGTAACCTGAAATATGCACTCCAGATATCCTAGTACAAATAATATAGCTGTGAACTACAGGTTATCTTAAATTGGTTAAATCATTCTGTGGTATTGTAACATCAGTACTTGTGAATCTTGATGAAAATGTCCTTTATTAAATAGAATTCATGAGATCCATAAAATTTCAACAATGATATCATTTTAAAGCATGAGCCTTTTTCTGTAAATTTAAAAAAGAAGAATTTAGTACTTTGATACATTTCTTTTAAAAATTGTATTACGGTAAATGCCATCAATAGAAACACAGAATGAGGATGTTACGCAACGCAATTAATTAAATCACACTTATAGTGCAAGAATCGAGTCACAGAAGGGTCCAATTCAGAAGCCCAAATGTTGCTGCTGCTACCTCCCCTCACACACACACCTCAACATTCATTCATCAAGTGCAATATACTGTAATTATCCTGTATTTATACAACCATCCTGACATTTTTTTATTATATTCTCAACTTTTCCTCTAAATCATGTAGTATATATCTAATTACACTGTCTTGTAGAACTGTATTTGGTTTTGTGTCTTAACGTTATACTTTTATATTTTTTTATACTTTATATATAGTCACCTGTTTGCACTGGAAAGGAGAAGCACTCCAATCTCATTCTACATTCTGTATAATGACAATAAAGAGCATTCTATTCTATTCTATTCTATTCTATTCTATTCTATTCTATTCTATTC
>JAPTGZ010000005.1:23152829-23164245 GCA_029814645.1 Fowleria isostigma | reverse complement strand
GTTGTTTGTCTCTATATGTCAGCCCTGTGATGAACTGGCAAAATGTCCAGGGTGTACCCCACCTTCACCCTTAAGTAGCTGGGATAGGCTCCATTTGACCCCCGTGATCCTAGTGAGGATAAAGCAGGTTCAGAAAATGAATGAATGAATGAATGAATGTGTAAAAGTGGCTTGTGATTCACGTGGGGAAGGGAGGGTTTGAGCTCATAGAACTATGGCAACCCAGAAGGATGTGCTGTTGGAAAATTTAAAATATCTATATTTTTTGCATGATGAGAAAATCGATTTTCTAAAAATAAAATTTGATGTGATCTACAAATTTGATTTTTCCGATTAAACTTTTTTTTTTCTTTCCCCAGCCGTGATTGCACAATTTGCAGATTTTCTGCAGGTGATGAAAACCCAGCTCCTGAAGGCATTAAACTCAAGTTCTTATTAATGCTTTGCTCCGTTTTCTAATAAGAATTTCAAGTTTATGCTAAAAACAAACTGTACCGCTTTTTGACAACCAGGAAGCGTCCTGTGAACATGTGGTTGTGTCTGAAAACAGAATACCCAGGGGGACACTCTCCCTCTGTCCTCTAGATAATGGCGAGCAGACAACTGTTTGCACTTGATTGTGTGACCTTTCAGGCTGACATGAGGAAGATAAATCCAGCCATGTGGACAGATCGAGCTGGTGACACCGGCCCATTCATCCTGCCCTGGACAGCTACACGTTTGGGTACTGGACCAACGCCAAAAAAAAAAAAAAAAAGGTGAGGAAAGAACAAAAACACTGAGCAGAGAAAGGGCAAAAAAGAAGAAAGGGCACCCAGGCCACACACACAACTATACCTCATGTTTACTTATGAGCCTCTTGCTGCCTGAAATATTCAGAAGCAAACAAATGACTATGGATGTGTGCAGGCTCGAGGACTGATTTACTAATGAGCTGTGAGAGGTTATAACTGAAGAGTGCAGTATTTTTATTGTGGTGACTGGTGAAAGAAAGACCAAATAAAAGAGGAGAAGAATGCATGCACCCACAGGCAAAACATCATTCAAAAGAAAAAAACTAAACAAAAAATATAAGAATAAAACAGACCACACAAAATTACAAACAAGAAACTGCTAGTGGAAGAGAGGGAGTCATGATAAATGGTAGAAAGCAAAGCATACAATCAACCACAGCAGCTTGTGATGAAAATCCAATCTGTCACGCTGAACTGAGAAGTTTCACTGGCTATGAATCTTTTAGCAGGCCATCCATGCCACAGGCAAAGGTTAATACCCATGCAAGAGAGGAGAGTACAAGACACCACCGCGCTAAAAATTACTGCTCTACTTTCTCTTTCTCTGAACGTGAAGGCGTGACTGAAACGCATCAGCATCTTTCTGTTAAACTTTGAGGTTTGGACACAGTTTTGTGGCCAAACAAGAGAAGAGGAAAAAACACAGCAGTAGCATCAGTAGCTGAGTTTCTACTACCCTCAGAAATGCACAAAATGTACACTGCGCAATAGAAAACTGGCAATGGAACCACCGAGATGTCGCAAAAACTGTCAAAGATCTCAAAAAGTCTTTTCATGAGGTGGGTTTTTTTAAAGACATTTTGATATAGAAGTATTGCACAAAAGTGAAATGGAAACACTATTTTGGGCATTTTCAGTAGTCAAGGCTTAAGAAGTCCAGTACCACCGACGATCAGACACACCTACAGAGTGAGGTATGCTCGGACTGCAACCCCTCCAAGAACTACAACATTTATGGTAGATGGGACTTTACTAGAATCACGCATCAGAAGCCAAGCACTCCTCAATGGAAAGACCACCAAGAAGCAATTATATTTTGTTGAAATTGTAGCAATATTGCTTTTGTTTTGAGGAAAACTGTAACGGAAACTACGACTGCACAATATATTAAAAAAAATATATCATAATCGGGATAACGGAGTGTGTAATATTCATATTACAAAGATGTGCAATTTCTTTTCTTTTTTTTTAACTTTCTGTTTTCCACACCAGGGGGTACCAGAGTGGTTTTCTCTACCACTCTAACATGTTTTTCTGGTATATAAACTTAAGTAATGCTACTGCTGCTGATTGAATGTAAGTTTACATGTTATTAATGTTAAAAATATGTGAATATTTTCAGAACACAACTTTGGCCAAGGCCTGAACACTTATAATTAAAGACTTTATTTTTATATGCAGTATTTACCAAACCAGGCAAGTAATGGAACATAGTTTAGTTAAAGCTCTTCCATGGTGGTACTCTGGTGGTTTAGTTATTATGAAATACATTTATGTCATTTAGACATAGTTATATGTGAATAAAATGACCAAATATTTGACTAATTGTGTCTGAAGGTCTATGAATTGTGTCATTGACTGTTATAGTACAGTACTTTGTCTTAAATTATAAATAACTGAGTCAAAATACAAACAATTAGCACATTTTAACATTGTTAAGAAACACATTTGTAGGTGAAATTGGTATTTCTTTAGGTGAATAAGAAATATCGCAATATTATCATTATCGCAAAGCTGCACACCTATAATCGCAACTTTGGCCAAGATCATATAGCCCTAATGGAAACCCAGCTAGTTATGCAGCAAACCGTTATAAAGAGAGGGGGAGAGGAAAAGAGATGGGAGGAAATTAGAGCAAGTCTGCACAAATATTTAAATATATTCAGACAAGAAAGTAAAAGTTCCTAACAACCCAAAATGTTGCCCTGGAGCCTGAATATTGCACCACTGTGATCAGCTCAGTGGACAGTTTACAGCGCAGAGCGTGGATGATGCAAAATTACAGGGGCAAGTGAACAGACCCCTAAGGAAAAAACATGGAGGTGATTACATGCTCCGTCTTGAATTCACTGGAACATCTCTCACAAGTTGTTCCTCTCTGTAATGTTAAAAAATCGGAGGGCTTGTCTTGCTTTGTTTTAATTATTGATATGTACAAGATACCCCAAGCAGCTTTGTCACTGCAATACAAAACGGCACCTTAAGAAGCTGCTGTGTTTTTCTAATATTTTAATATTCATGAGTCTTCAATCATGGAGTCTGATAATTAGCATAACAGAGCAAACAGAGAACTGAGTGGGACAATGTATGCAGGTCAGAGATCAGAGTAAACACAAATCAAAGTGTCGCGTTCCTGCTCTGTTCCTTGATCTCCTGTCTTATCATGACAGGCATCTTAAATTAATTTAACAGGGACAGTATGAGGGCAGAGAGCAAGTCTGTACAACAAGACATATAACAGCATTTCCAGCAGAGATAAAAAACCTGAAAAGAATAAGCAGTAAATATTCTTTATTGTCAGTGTGTCTGCCTGCGATGCCGTCTGCATGCTGAAGCCCAGTCTGGACATGTATTTCCATCATCAGCTGAGACACTTGGGAGTCTGGCTGTGGTTCTCAAGGTGAAAACATCTACAACTCTGTCCCATAGACGTCATTCTAACCATAACATCTGAGGCCAAATGAAAGGAAAAAATAGCAAAGGTTAATAAGAGTCCAATGAGACTGAGATACTGATCATCATCATCTTCTGAAGGAGGTAGAAAAGGCCAAGATGTGACGCACAGCTTGTTTATTTGTTGTTGGACAGGTCAGACACCAGATGCTCTGAGACTATGGACCAGTCTGCAGAGTCACAATAAACAACAGAGGCCAAAACTTGAATATACAAGTAAAAGAGACAAAAACAACTCACTGAAAGCTGAGATAAATGTGTCTGATGCAGCAAAGGCACACAAGAGTCATGCTACAAACATTTTCACTACACTGGCTTCAGCTAGAGGTCACTTTCTGGATGGAGATATCCTCTTATTATTTTGTAGTTTGTATTTGTATTGTTTGAATGTCTAGAAATATTAGGTGTAAATATGCTGTGATGTGTTTAAAACCGAACTGGGAATTACTCATATGGACTACAACAACGCTGCTGATGCTGTACCTTGTTTGTCCACATGTAACTACTGAGAAAACAAAACAAACTAAGAAGAAATTAAAACGGGTTGTAGAAATTCACTCGATTTCAGCCAAAATGAATATAAAGATACTTTTGGAGCACCTGGAGGGTTCAAACTCAAACTTTATAAACTACTAGAATTCCCAAATGCACAAATAAATGAACCAAAGGCTAAGAAAAGTGGGTTTAGCATAATATCACCCCTTTACAGTGTACAGTGGTAAAAGAGGCTGATGTTTGCACTGTAACTCACTACATGTGTCCACTAACAGGGTGTGGACACAACAGAGAACCTGACCATAGTATTTATCTGCTAGAGCACCATGTTTACTCTCTGTGTTCATATCTTAAGGTCTGAGTGAATTCAAGTCAGCAGATGCTGTGGCGTGGCTGTATATTTATATCACTGATAAGCTGAAACTGAAATTACTCCTTGACATTTCCTACAGACTGTACTTTTTCTTTTAAAATGGATGGACACAGTTGAATCAAAAAAACAGTATAAAATGTTTCAAGGACTATAGTGGGGATGACATTTGGAGTGGTTGGGTATAAGATGACTCCTTCATGTCTTGAGAGCTAGTTGTCTATGTGGCACAACGCCTTGGCAAACACAAGAAAGACATGCACAACACAAGTGCATGCACAAACATGAAGGCACTCCAGCTTCAAGGCATGAGCTTGATAACAGGTAGGCTGTTCTCAGCTGAAGCAGGTTTCAGGCTGCTTTGTTGGAAAGAAAGGCTTAAAGATCAAGGCTTGGTGCTTTCACCAGTTTAAAGTCACATATTTATTCGATTTCAGGGGTTCAAGTGCATTCCTGGGTTGTTTCACTGAGCTATGTTTTCAATACTGTACCCTTTTGATGTGTGACTTTCTGTGGCCTATGTGCAATTTTTTCAAACAGCCATGGGGGGAAAATCCTCCATATTTGTCTAATATTGAGGCAAGTCTGTCTTGTGAAGAAAACTAAATCAATCTGCTGGTGTTGAAAATATTTTCTCAACAATTCGCCTCAGCCTAAATTACCACATAAATCCTCATATGTCTTGTTTTAATAAATCCTATTTGTTTTCATTCAAGGGCAGAACTTATGCCAAGAACACCACCGAAGCGCAGTTTGAACGTGGGGTTTTATGCAGCTCAGTTTGTGTTTGTGAAAATTAAGTTCCATGGTAAGAAATGAGAAGCGAAATTGCCAAACAAAACACTGGCAGGACTCAAAAACATCATCCTGTGAAGCCAACATTCCTTTGTCTGAGTCTTTTACTTTCCTGCGTAACTGAAGCAGGAGGAAATTGTGTTTGTTCATCATTCCTCAAGTGTAGGTCGGGTTACATGTGTAAAACCGACCTGGCTGATAACGTCGATGTTTATCAAGACAAAACAATTTGACTCAGATCCATGGTGACATAACACACAGGAGCAGAGCATGAATCCTCCTGCACCGCAGACAAAATCAGTCTGTTGGTGTGCATTCACTCATACAAATGTAACTGAGGCTTATTGTCCCTGGTGCAACACAACAGCAGAGTGAGCACAAGACTGGGAAACAAACCGCAAATTTTAGCAGTTAACAAAACAGGTGCTTTTATAGTGATATTTACAGCAAAATAAGAGTGGACGTATTTACAATATGTAACAAAAATGTATTTTAGAAAATTGTGCATGGATTAAAATTCTAGAAAATGTTCAATTTCTCCGTTTCAGCCTTGTTAAACAAGCGTTGTTAATGACCCACAGTAAGTGCTGCACTGATGCCATGCTGCACTATTAGTATCGATAAAGGTGCCCTGCCACATAAAACTGTTTTTACTTCAATTTTTAAACTATGTTTGGTCCACAGGCATTTGTGTTTTGAAATGAATGTGAAAATGAACCTCTACCTCCTCTGTCTGCTATTGACACTGAAAAGAAGTAAGTGGAGAAATCAGGACAATTAATAAAGCTGGTAGGTGTGACGTGTTTCTGCCTGAGCTCATTACTATTCATGAAATTAGTTAACTGAGTGTTTGTGTTCGTCACATAAGTTACATGTATTTGTTCGGTACATGTCTGAACCGAACCGAAGGCCCTGTACCGAATCGGTTCGGTACAAATGAGTGCACCGTTAAGCCCCAGCAAACCAGTGTTATTGCACACTGATGATGTTCCTCTTATTGGTCAGATTTTGCTCAAAACATTATTATGACAATCTAAACTACTTTATCCTGATTGAAATTCTATTCTCCAGCACAACATTTATGTATAGTTGACTGTTGATAAGATCTGAGTTTGATCACATACTTAAGACATCATTTTTCATTTTATGTTAATTGATCCCCCTCATAATTAAATCATCTGAACTCCGGTGGACCTTAAGCAGTAAGTTAGTTAAATAAAAGGTCTAATCACGGCTTAAAAGTTGCAACTGAGCAAAAAAAATAAATAAATAAATAAATAGAAAACATATAAATAAAAGCTGCAACTTGTATACATCCTTCATACACATATACAGCGTGGGTTTTCTCCGGGTACTCCAGTTTCCTTCCACCATCCAAACACATGCACTGATAAATTAATTGGTTAATCTAAATTGTCCATAGGTGTGAATGAGTGGTTGTTTGTCTCTATATGTCAGCCCTGTGATCAACTGGCGAAATGTCCAGAGTGTACCCCGCCTTCACCCTTAAGTAGCTGGGATAGGCTCCATGCGACCCCCGTGACCCTAGTGAGGATAAAGCGGGTTCAGAAAATGAATAATGTTATGACTTTACATTTTATTATCTCTCAGTGAGTTTTCACTGTTGTAAAACTCCACTTAATAAATTTTATGCTGCATTTAGGTGCTCCTCATACGACTAAACAATGACTAAAAATACGCTCAAACAAAGCAACCAATAATATGACAACCTCTGTAAAATACTATTCCTATTAAATTACATATCAGTAGAGTGTACCAATATCTTTAAAAACAGAGGCAGCATCTAGGAAAATAAGACGACGCATACCAAATGTGTACCACAATCCAAAACAGAGGAGAATGGGAAAAGGGAGTCTGAGGTCCCTAAGTAATTCTCCTTTAATGAATACAAACAGACGGGCTCCCAAATGCCTAATCATGCAGAGTGGCCTGATTAGGGCTGACTCACAAATTCCCCACAGTCATCAGCAAACACACAAGAATGTCCAACAAATAGGTTACACATCACAGACACACTAAATCTCAACCTACTCTCCCTTAATCCACTTCTGTCTTACTTAAACCCCTACTGTGTGAGTTTATGTGTGTCTGTGTGCTGTCACACTCACACAATGCCTGACAGCAAAGTACAGAAAGTTCCCCACAATCACATGGGGGGGAGTGTTATTTTTTTAAACAAGGTGGCATGAAACTGATTATCACTTATCTCTGCGTGCCTCCGTACTCTATTAAGATTAAAATCCCAAACAGTACATTTCAATAACCTGCATGTCACAAAAGACAGCAGTGTGTGTTCACTTCCTCTGCATGAAACCCGAGGAGAGAAAACACCAGACAGAGAGTGATGACACAAACTCCAAAAATATTCATATAAGGTGTAAATAGCACATGGAGAAGATGGTACGAGTTGAGCTATGAGAACAAAACAATGGCCTGACTGCAGGGTCAGACGAGGACGAGGCTATTCACTCTGACACTGTTTTGTGCCTGTAGAGAAAAACAGTCAAAGTGGATTTGTTGACGTGTTTACATGGGTAACCCCACCCCCCAATGGTGACATCCAAATTCTGACGTTTATAAATACCACAGGATCATTTATTTCTGGTCCGCTTCAGGGCTTATCTAAGGTCCTGCCCATACGAAGGCAGTTTTGGTCATATATGCAAAAGTTTTGTACCGCGATACCCCTGACGTTTTCTATCACTGAAAACTCAACTTTTTGAAACTGGGTCCCAGAGTGGTTATGTTTGAAAATGCTGGTTTCAAATCTCAGTCTGTATGACCAAACAGCAACTTTTCTAAAACAATGATGTCATAGCCCCACCTCTCTAATCTTTCACCCAGGAAGCAAGATGCTACTTCACATCAACAAGTGGACAACCCAGTGGTGCTAATGGTATGACAGCTATCGAGCTTATTGGAAATATTGAATTAAAAGCTTCAGTTACACTTTTATTACAATGAGCAACAAAATAACCATAGTTAACAATATTCACTACATCCTCTTGGATCTACTGCGGAGAATTGTTGTTATTTTTCTGTAGTCTTTGGTGTGTATACAGTAGAGCAGTAAAATAGATCGTTTGAGGATCACCATCGCAAAGAAAATCACAGAAAACAAAGAATAAATCCCAGAAATGAGGAAGGAAATCACCGAAAACAAAAAAGAAAATCACTAAAAACAAAGAAGAAAATCACTAAAAACAAAGAACAAAAATCACCGAAAACAAAAAAGAAAATTACCAAAAATAAGGAGGAAAATAACAGAAAACTAAAAAGAAAATCACCAAAAACAAAAAAGAAAATTACCAAAGACAAGGAAGGGAACCACCAAAAACAAAAAAGAAAATCACCAAAACAAAGAAGAAAATCACCGAGAACAAAAAAGAAAACCCTTGAAAACAAAGAAGAAAAAACACAAAAAAAAAAAAAAAATTACCAAAAACAAGGAAGAAAATGACCGAAAACAAAGAAAATTACCCAAAACAAGAAAAAAAAGATCACAGAAAACAAAAAAGAAACTCACACAAAACAAAGGGAAAAAATCACAGAAAATAAAGAGTAAATCGCAGAAATGAGGAAGAAAATCACAGAAAACAAAAATAAAATAAAGAAAGAAGAAAATTGCAAAAATATATCACAGGGTTAAAAAAAAACAAAAAAAACAATTGCAATATCACTTTTTTCCAATATCGTGCAGTTCTAGTATACAGCGTGCAAACTTTATGCATATGCTCCAAGTCTTCTTTTCCGTTTTTTGCAAAAGCATTACAATGACACATACAGGCCTGGCATTTGTACATCATTCATTTTCAGTGGTTTTGTGTGGATGCAAATATTTACTTTTTTGAAAACGACAAAGAAAAAGATCAGATAGGAAAAGATGCAGTTTCGTGTGGACATGACCTCAATCCTGAGCTGATTTTCTGGACTAGATTTTCTTTTAAATTCACAAACACCATGTATATATTTAATGGCATGATTCAGATCTTAGCAAAAATCACATGTCTCTCAGTCACTGATGATAATACATGTTGTTCTGTAAATAAAGCCTCGTGGGGCACATTCTCAGCATGCACAACTTTGCCTGTCTATGTATTCATTCATTAACAGTCATAATAAGTGTTTCTGTAGTGGCAGAAGATGCAGCGTTTGACTTTTCTGCACTGTTTTGTGTGGATATGGCCTAAGAATTTCAGGTTGATACCACTACACTAATCAGTCATGGCCCCTAAACTTGGATTCCCTGAATACACACACTTAGGAGTTACAGATTAACCAGAAAGACGGTCGTTATGAAACATGAGCAGCAGCAGAAAAGTGAGAAATGTCTCATGCAAACACTCAATACAGGCATTTTCTTGAGACACATCTAGATTAATAGCTGAGTTCAATGACTGTCTGTACTGGAGCTGACTATATTACACACAGCTGACTGGAGTTTTAGGATTCAAAACACTTGCCAATGAGATCTGTGAGGTCATAAATGTTGAAGGCTGGGAGTGAAAGTGAGCCAGGAGGCAAATAGACTCAGTCTCACAAGATGTGTGCATGCTACATTAGTGGTCAGGGCAAGCGCAGGTTTTGCATGACTGTGCTTTCTTGTGTGGGCCGTGCAAAGGGGATGTTAGTCTACCGTAATAATCTACAGTCTGCTCCGTAAAGTTCCTTAACAGCCATAACTAAAGAGCAGTGACCTGGATAAAAAGGACTTTGAACTTTGTGCTCAAATAAAAGCAAAACTCCAATAGTAAATATCAAACAGAAAGGGCAAGTGATGCCACAGTGCAGGAAGTCAGGCCACTGCTATGATGGCAAAAACAGAAAAACATTACAACATCTTTGGCACAGAGGTTTAGGTTTTTAAGAGTCAAAATACGTGAAATCTCAAATCTCCAATCTGATACCAAATGGAACCCAGGCTGGTATCACCTATAGCAACATGAATTCATAGTCATTTAAATATTTAAGTGTCAAAATGTACCCAGTTTGACAACAAAACATCATAATTTGAAAACACTACATATGATGTTAAATTAATGTGAGGCGAGTACGATGGCACAAATCTAAATCCTAGCTAGAGCTGCACAATATATTGTTTGAGCATCGTCATCACAATGTAGGTCCTGCAATGTAGGAGGTAAATGAATTCAGCGTATTCTCATCTAATTTTAAGTGTACCTGACACACAGTTGCTGGCAACAGCACTGAAAAATGAGCAATGAACAAGAGAAAATCACCAAAAATAAAGAAGAAAATAACAGAAAATGAAGAAAATAGCTAAAAACAAGGAAGAAAATCACGGAAAACAAAGAAAATCACCAAAACAAAGAAAATTACCAAAAACAAAGAAGAAAATCAGAGAAAACTAAGAAGAAAATCACCAAAAACAAAGAAGAGAAAACTGACATTGCAAATATCACAGGTTTAAAAAGAATTGTAATGTCAGTTTTTCCCAAAATTGTGCAGCCCTACTCCTAGCTGAACTCAAATGTCAGAGCCCTGATTAGCATTAGGCTGTTTATTATGGCCATATTTATTCATTACACTGGCATACTTATTTATTTATTTATAACAATTTGCATAAAAGTGCAAAAGAGTGCAGGAAACTCAAAGGAGCACATACAAAATTAAGCCTTAGAGGCATTTACAGAACCACAGATGTTAAATGACTATGACACATGGAAAGAGAAGCAGTTCCTATAAACAGGGTTTTATCTTGGTGATAGTGTTAGTATTTCTGTTGCATTGCCTCTGAGTGATAATAAACATGTAACCTAAATCAGTGAGTTTAGATATTGATATTTAATATAAGAATTGATCCCTGAACATTACTAGTACATTTCAAAAACTTTAAGGGTGAAATAAAACAAAGAAAATGCCATTTTTATCAACCAGATGACACTACATCTGTAATATGTCATTTGAGCATTGTCATCTCAATGTATGTGTGCACAATAGTCACATCGTAGGTCCCACAATGTAGAAGGAAAATTAACTCAACATGTTCTCATCTGATTTCAAGGGTACCTGACACAGTTGCTGTAACAGCATTGAAAAATGAGCAATGAACAAGAGAAAATCACCAAAAAACAACAAATATTTAACAGAAAATGAAGAAAATCACTGAAAACAAAAAAAGTCACCGAGAAAAAAAAGAAGAAAATCAGAGAAAACGACAAAGAAAATCACCGACACGAAGAAGAAAACTACCGAAAACAAAGAAAATCAGAGAAAACAAAGAAGAAAATCACCAAAAATGAAGAAG
>JAPTGZ010000005.1:23128710-23147385 GCA_029814645.1 Fowleria isostigma | reverse complement strand
AGATATTATTAAAATAAATGGCAATAAGCCACTTAAGGATGGTTAAATATAAAGAAAAAAATATTTGGGAAGTGACACAGACGTCACAGTGGGTCCTTATGGGTTAAAGAAGTATACATGGAGAATGTGCATATGGAACTTTACATATAAAAATAGACAGGGAGAATATGCCCATAAAATTATACATAGTGAATTATACAAGGAGAGTATGCATATAGAAGTACATAGAAAATATGCATATAGAATATACAAAGAGAGTATACATAGAGACATAAGCGGAAACAATTATATCTACATTCATGAGTAATATACATCAAGACATTGGTTGCAAAACATTGTGCATACGTAACACATTATTTTATGCTGAAAGTTCCCATGAGTATACAACCCCTGAAGCCCAAACTACCCATAGGTGTGAATACGAGAATGATTGATTGCTTGTCTATATGTCAGCCCTGTGACAACCCTTTAACTCGTCCAGGGTGTAACCCGCCTTCACCCGTAGGGAGCTGGGATAGGCTACAGTGACCCCCCATGACCCTAGTGAGGATTAAGTGGGTTCAGAAGATGAATAAATGATGTTTGTTCAGTCTTATTAAATGAAGTGAAACAAGAATGGGAAATGACCTAATGTGCATTCAGTAACTGTATCCACCAAACAGCATGTCAGTGCAATTGACCCAGACAAACAGCACTCACCGTGGGGTGGCGGTGAAGTGAGGACAACTCAGTCACATCTGAAAGAAGCCAGACACCCCACTCCTATGCACCCATGTCACCCAATGCCTGTTGTTGGCGCCTGTAACAGTGACACACTCATCTCCTCTCCAACTTGCAAGTCCAGACAACAGAATTATCGAGAAGACAGAAATAGTCATGCTTTGATGTTATCAGAAGAAGTCTAAAAAGTGATGTTGAGAAATACCCTGGCAGTGCCGGTTCAACCCTTTAGACTCTTTCAATTAGTCAGCTGTGATCTGAGAGGCCTGCACCGACCTGTGGAATCAGGTGAGACTTAGCAGGTGTAGAGATGGCGAAAAGCCTGATTCCACTGAAATCCACAAATATTATTCCCAGAAGCATACAACTGTGAAGCAACAACCCTACAGTGACATCACACTTTGGTCTGGAGTCAAACCTCCATCCGTCATTGATAAACAACCCACCATTTGACTGCATGCTAACTATGAGTAAAACTTCACCTTTGAATCTAATGTCACAAGAGGCTTTGACTGTCAAATGTTTTAAGAGGCAGACTGGAACGAGAGAGTAGACTCGGTCTAAGGCCAATCATGTGTCAGGTAGTGAAGTGGAGGGGAAAAAAAAGAGAGAATAGGCAATCAAGAAAATGACAGGTGGAGTAAAGAAGAGAAAGCAGGGGGGCAGATGGTTAAAGTACATTTTCATCAAGACGAATAACAATAGCAACATGATATGGTCTTCACTTGCTGTGGCCTTCTTCTCAGCTGTGGATGCTGCTTATATGTGTATGCTCATGTCTGGGTTCCTCTAGGAATGTACTCTGTGCCCTTTAATTGTTTGGATCAAATGTGTTAAGTATTTCAGCAGCCTTCATAAACAGACACAGATCACATAAAGCTTGAATGAGAATTAAAAAGTCAGTAACTGTGATGGAATGGGATTAGCTTTATCATTTGTCACAAATTGGATCTATTCTCAAACTCAGCACCAAAATATTACCATAAAGTGTTTGTAATTTTATGTTAAATATGAACAGAAAATATGAACTACCATAAATCAGGTCACACTGACGTAAAATTTGCAATACAGGAAATACAATCAAATGACACATTATGATGACTAAAGTCAGTATAGTGTACCAATATAGTAAGCTGAAAAAGTTTAACACAATCTGAGAGCTTAAATTCAAGTCATTCAGTGCCCTGTTTCAATTTATTTTTTTCTGGCATCAGTTTCCATCTTCACCTGACCTGTTGGCTCTCTGCATTAATTGCATTATGTAAGAAAATGTATAAATTAGAAGACACAGACAGGCTAGTTGCCAATGGTTTGGGCTTAGCTTTTTTATTAAAAATATCGGAGTATAAGTTGTTGTTATTATTCAAGAAAACAATGTTACAGAGAGCTAGTAGTATTCAGCCAACCAAAGGTGCGCATGGAGAGGGCATTAACCATAGGAAAAAGACAAAAATCCAGGCACTCACTTCTTCAGGGTGTTCCTCAATGAAATACAAGCTTTTTAATTTTTCTAACCTTGTGAGTGCCTGGATTTTCGTCTTTTTCTAATCGTTATTATTGTCGCAGTCACTATGATGATGATCCATTCTGAAGAGAGGTACTAGAGACCTGCACTCTGTCTGACCTTTTGTCATTTGCCCAATTTCCAGATGGCCAATCAATCACTGGACCGGGACTCTTTTAGTGTCCCAATGCCATTTTACAAAGCAATGTCGCATTAGAAAGATGGAGTGTGATGAAGTGCCTTAAAAATACTAACCTAGGGTATCAAAGAGAACTCTACTTCCAAAACCTGTGGTCCAGGGCCAAACAATGACTCTAATGGAGGTTGGGGAGCGTTCATTAGGTGATCTACACCCAGACGACAGCTGAGCTCTAACCCTGGACAGAAATAGGGCAGCAGCTTTCACTTTGCAAGGCCAGTACAGCTGGAGCATCACTTGATTGTACTCTTTCAATCCCAGGCCATTATACTGGCATGATAACAATGGATGTTTGATTGTGCTAACTCAATCCAAATGTATGGTGACAGTGTTATTTCAGGTATGTGCAAATGAACAGCGGACTTAGTGTATGCCACAGACACATTTAATTCTGGGATGTGTGTTTCTTTAAGGCCAAATGAGTAGTGACAGCCTAATAAGACAAGGCTATTTGAGTGACCTTGTTTCCTAGAGAAAAGAAGCTAATAATAGGCCAAATCTGGAGCTGCGGTGAAGCCTGTAATGGGTTAGTGCTAAAAGCTACGATGAATCATTCCAGCCAAGCAAGCCATGGAAAAAAAGATCATCAATTTTTGCCGTCAAAATTAAATATCATTTTCCAGGCAGAGGGAGATGATCATGTTTTATATCTTTATCCTGATAACCAAGACTTTGGAGGAGTCTGTAAGTGAACAAGACAACAAATGACCTAGATAAGAGACAGATATTAGTCAGTGTTAATGGCCATATTAGTTGTACTGTTTGTAGAGCGATCACAATCCCCTGTTCCCAGTTAGGGCTAAAATGCATTTCATATAGTATCCAGGATATGGGGTTTGAGTCATAGGTAACATACAACACAAATCTATCATGACCACAGTATTGATGGCATCATGATACAGCATACAGTGTAACTAAAGATAAAAAGATAACTAAAGATAAAAAAAAAATACTCTGATGGTAATACTGGTGAGTAAACTACTGGAAAAAAAAACAAAACTTATATTTGGCAACATTATTATTCTTCAATATTGTACCCAACAAATTTTATTCCCTTATACAGTTGGGGTAAAAATTATTAGCTCCCCTTATAAAATTAGACAAAATTCTTGATTTCTCCATGGAAACAACCATCAACAACTGTTTATAGTGTATTTGTTTCCAAAATAAGAAAGACAAATGTCCACTATATTTGATTAAGATATTTTATTGATACACTGAGTTGAAACAAGAAAAGGCAAAAATAGATACAGTATCTAAAATTATTAGCCCCTGGCCATTAATAGTCAATATAGGTACTCTTTCTGAACAACAACTGATAATCTCTTAGACTACTTCTGTACTAGGTTGGCAGAGGTCTCTTGAGGGAGTTTGGCTCATTCTTCTATTGTAAATTGTACTGGCTGGTCCAAATTACATGGTTTCCGAGCATGTACATTCACTTTAAGCACCACTCACAGATTCTCCGCAGGATTGAGGTCTGGACTGTTGGGGACAGTCCAGGACCTTGGTTTTTAGTGTATGCTTTGAGTCAGTGTCTTGTTGGAAGACCCAGTGATGACCTAAGGCTAGACTACGAGCAGATTTCTGCAGATTATTGCATACAATTTCAAAATAATTTTCTTTTTTCATGATGCCATGAACCTGAACAAGGCTCCCTGTGTGTGAGGATAAACAGCAGCCCCACAGCATGATGGTCCACCAACATGTTGAACTATGGAGACTGTGTTCTTAGCTGAGGGCTTCTCCATTTCATCACCAAAAATAATCAACATCCATGTGCCCAAACATCCATATGAGGGGATATGTATGCTTTAAGATTGTTGTTGTTGAAAACAGCTACCTGCTGCTGCTGCAAATCAGCCTGATAAAAGCTGTGAGAAAAAAAAAAACAATAAAACTTGGAGATGCATACGTTTGAGGAGACTATGGGCCACTGTTTGACCCTATGACTGACTCACATTTTACATACAGTCTATTATGAATCAGTTGTTGACATGGTAAGTCTCACAATTTAGCTATCACTATCTCTCTACTGGTAGATTAAGAGAACAACAGACAGAAAATACTACTGTGTTGTGTATGAGATTATGGATATAATTCCCACAAAAGTAGAAATAGAAGCTCTCATATTTCCACTGGCACCATTTATGTCTTAAATCACTTTAAGCTTTACTCCTCCTGAATACTTGATTTAGCCATTAAAACCCTCTGCCCTCATTATTTCCATCCACCTTGATAAAAAAGAAGCATGAGCGGAAAAAGAGAGCCGGGTCCAGTCTTTAAAGCCTCTGCCCTATCAGGTTTAAATACCACTTACACATTGTGAACTGAAGTCAACCCCCTCAGATGGTCACGGAGCACTGGCCCAGTAGACACATTCTCTGAGGTCAAAGGTCACAAACAATCTCATTTGTCATGGACTTTTACTTCAGACACTTTGCTTCTCATGTACACAGGTTCATATTTCAATTAACAGGTGTCATATATCTCAGGCCTTAGCTGTGCTCATCTCCCATGACCACCGTAATCATAAAATCAGCAAGTTACTAGCGGCTGTAACCACCATCAGACATATTTAATGTGTGAAAACCCCTACTCCGGGCACATCTTCAAGGACATCAGTGATACTCATAGTCTCACTAATGACCATAAATTGCCTTTGAATAAAATGTTATGTCTATCAAAAACCTGAGTTTCTTTAATCCAATTTTATGTCCAGTCATATAGTGCTATTAACTCTCCTTTTTATGCAGACATTAAACTGCAATCACACACTTTCCAAAGGAAGCCCTCAAGCTGCAGTAGCTTAAAAATAGATAAGTGTTACTTGTGGTACTCAGCTCTCCCACTCGCAGTGAAGCCACCCACATCTGATTATTACTTCATGCGCCTTCTGCAGCACACTGTAACAGCAAGAATAATGCTTTCAGGTTGATATGCATACACTAGCTGTCCTGTATACACTAGCTGTCCTGTAACATCCATAGCCAGTGTGTAAAAATGCCACAAAAAGCCTGTGTTAACATGTGGTTTTGCATCCCTAACATGACAAATCTAACAGGTCAAACAGTGCAGTATGATGTGCAAAACCACTGATGTTCTAATTAGATGACCAGTGGTGCAATACTGTAATTCAAGGATTCAAGGAACTTTATTGTCACACCAGCACACATTTACACATGAGACGACATGAAATTTGGTACTCAAGGTCCCAAATTTCACCCAATAAAAAAATCTATGTATAAACAATATGTACATAAAAAAAGACCTTTGTCAAAAAGCAAAATATGGTTTCACATTCATTTGCAAAGTTTAGATACTTTGTAAAACAAGAGGGGGAAAAACATCTGAATTCCACTAGAGGTTGGAGGTAATCTCACATGAAGTGCACTATAATTTGCCCCTGCTAATCTGTGTTTAAACCTAACTATACCATTATAAAATACAAATGCATGAGACTGGTGAATAGCTCTGTTAGGTACTTTAGTTTGATTTCAGAGCGTCGTATGAAGTGGGATGTGGCAGTTCTGGTGGCAGTTTTTTTTTTTTTTAACAATTCTTGATGATCTCAATGATTTTAAGATTGACTGGTGGACTGACTGGATAACATGACGTACAGGGTTTGGGGTTTGGACTCTGAGACCTGTACACTGTAGCATTACCTTTGACTCATGGGCCTCACACAGGTTACAAGGTGACCAATGATGCTGGCCATTATATGTGGCACATTTCAACACCCCCAGCCTGTTCTGACCTGTGTCAGAAAGGAAGGAACGATGAGGATGCACAGGAATAAAGGAGGACATCTTCACACCATCCCAAAGACAGAAAGAACAGAAATGTTTACCTGTCACATGGGATTACCATACTGTAGAATCCAGTTCCTCTGGCTGTCTCACATCACCACACACAAAAACACAAAGCAACAAATGTAAACAGCAGTTACTATTTTTACCATGTGGTGTAATGGAAAAAGACAAGGACAGATTTCTGTATCCAGCTTCATGTCCAGACCTTTCTAAAGCTCTAACAAAGTCTTAAGCTTAGTCTTAATCTAATTTATCATCACTTTGAAGTTCTAGAGCGGGTTTCATAAACAAGCTAGACTTTAAAAAACTGATAAATATTTCATTAAAAAGCTTATAATCTTAAAATATTACGGATTAAAGCTGAGAATTGTACGATAGTTGTCAGACAAACCAAGTCCTTACACTTAAGCACCTGAAAAAAACAAAACAGTGAGACAGATGACAAAACACAAACAAACACAAGATGAAGAGCGGGCAGGAAGCCTAACCCAAGACAAACAATCAGATTTATTTTGAAAGCCTGTGTGACATCATAATAACAACCAGTACAAGACCATTACTAAAAATAGCAAAGACGTCAATGTGCTGGTACATATATGTCCATGAAGTGTGTGGAGAACATTCCCCAGATAACAGCAGATGGCTCTGAGATTGAAGCCTCGTGAGGAAAGGGTGAAGAGCTCGCCCACTCATGCCTGATTCAACTCGCTCCAAGCTCAGGGTCTCACCTGCAAAAAGCCAACACAGCGGCGAAAAGATGATTGTGTGGACATAAAGCACAGAAATCTGTTTTTGACATGCGCATTGTGTGTCTAAAGTGGTTCCTGACCCCTGTCACGCAGGCTGTGATGGAAAAAGTTAGTTGGCCTTGTTGAAACAGAAAGATCAACAGCTGTGTGTGTGGACATCCGTTATTTAATGTGCTGGGTGCATTCTGATTGGTCGCTTGTATCAGGATGTGTCAGGTTTAGTCAATCTATGCTAAATAAAAAAGAAGTCTCACTATTGGCCAAGCACCACTTACAAAACACTACTTCTGCATCTCTTGTTGCTATCGTGATACTGCACTCCTTCCTCATTTCTGCTTTTGCTTTGCAAATAAAGGGAACTCTACCACAGTTCCTCTATCACTTGGTGCACAATTCTCTACTGCTCTTTAATTTTGAAAGTACTCAGTTTAAGCGGACAAAGAGGAAAACTTCCCATTCTGGGATATCCTATCTTTCATAACAAGCTTTTCCAGCTTCTGATGGATGGGTGCTTTATTTCAGCTCAGTGAAGTCATCAGTGTCGCGTGTTTTTCTGATGTGCATGATGAGTTTGGCCATAGCCTGTTTCTGCTCTTGCTGCTGGGCTTCTCTGCTGCTTTAGGAGGGAGGGAAAAAACACAAGGGGGGGAAAGGAAAGAGTCCACGACATCATCTCTCCAGGCCTTTTAAGGAGCTCTCTAGTGGAGGGCTGAAAGTGCTGGCCCACTTTCCCATCAGAGCTTCCCAGCACTGTCTCTTCTCCCCTTGGGAGCCTTGAACAGAGACAACTGAGCAAAGACTCATAGACACACACACACACACACGGTTAACATCCGGAAGTAGAATATGGATACACTGCAAATGACTCAGTATAATCTAAAACTAAAGACACAATGTGCACAGAGCCAATGCTCCATCATTTGCACTTATGAGGAGAATAGACCACAAGTTGTTAAATACACCAATCAAGTTATCAAGGTCTTAGTTAATTAATCTGTTGGACATCTTTATATGTGCGTAAACTCAAACAAGGCGAGGGAGAGCAATAGGGGGATCCGAGTTGCTGACAACAATCATATTCATCATTGTATTCCCAGATGTTGTCAAAGGTCAAAACAGGCTGGAGCTCAGTGTTCCAGATAGAAACATTGATGAGAGAAGGCAAAAGGAAGAAAGAAAAGATATAAAAGAAAGGAATAAAGAGGGCTTTGCTGTAGTGGTGGCCTACTCTGGCTTTATCATTGGAGATGTCAGCCAGACCCCACTTGGCCCTGCTCTCACCCCCACCACCGCCGCCTCATGCATGAACTCTGACCAGAGTCGACCCACACACAGACACACCGACAGATGGGGTGATGAGATGGAGGAAAATAAGTAGGGGGAGACCAAGAGCGAGATGGAACAAGAAAAGGAGGGTGATGTAGCGGACTGTGTGGGCGATCTGAGTGTGTGTGAGTGAGTGAGATTGATCGAGGGGAAGTACCGGTGTTTATGTGACAGCACAGACAAGTGGTAAGTGAAAGGCTGTTATATTGGCAAGTTTGGCTCTGCTGTTCTGCCAGATCAGCTCCATGAATTCAACAGTTCAAGAGCAGCTTTATGCTCTTCAACCTGCTCCATAAAAAGCAAGTCATTCTGAAATACCGTATATAATGAGGCTTTCTATGAAAACTGGTCACCACACAACATGTCTTCTGAACGAGACTGAATGGTTCATTACAACTCAGTGAGCTGGTTTACACCTGAAACCGGTCTCATTAAAGATTTCTTCAAATGTTCATATGGCTGTCAAAACACAGCAAAAAAAACAAAAAAAACCAACCCAAAACAGTCATACAGAGCAAACCTACATCCCTATGTTAATTCAGATAGATATTTTTTGCATCAGTTGATGTCTTGTGGCATGAAGTTTATTGAAAAGAAAATATTAGAAAAAGAAGCATAGACATTAATAGAGGTAAAACCAAAACCAAAAACAGACCATTGTAATATTTATTATAAATTCTGAGATTTCTCAAAAAGACTGTATCCAAATGATTTATTTATTTTTTTTTAATTTATAGTACAACTGAAGGAATGGCAAAAAGGTAAGGTTAAAAGGTAAGGTTTTTAATTCCACAAATGCTTTTGTGGCAAGGTGGAAGAGGGCCCGGGTGGGCTTCAAACCCCAGACTCCATATCCAAAGGGATATCCCCTTGGCCAGGTAACCAGGGCGCATGATCAAGTAGAAGCACAGTGACAGGACCACCACTGTCACACTGTCACTTGTTTAAAAGCTAACTTTTATGACATTACTTGAATTCGTGCTATGAAGTTGATTTTAAGCACAACTATGGTTTGTACATTCAGGCTTCAATTTTGCAGAGACAGTTTTTTTTTTTAGGTTTTGTGCATACTTTGGTGTGTTCCATTTAAGAGGTCACAGCGGTGCATCATTTGCTTACAGTATCACAATATATTGCAACATGTTTAATCATCAATGAATCCACACCTATATCATGATGCATGTTGTAACATAGGGCACAAGGTTATATATGAGCGCAGGTATGCCAGCTGTCAATTCTGGGAGAAGAGACTATATGCTGTTGCATGACTGAGCCGAATGAGCCTACTCACTTCTGTATTATCCTGTGGCCCCAACTCCAAGGCCAGATGGAAGTTGACAGAGCATGGGACAGCTGCAAGGCCCACTGCTATGTGGTAAATGCGTGCTGAAATAGCCAAATTAATGGAAGGGGCTCAAGTCCAAACCAGGGTTCAATATCAGGCTACATTTTAATACTATGAGCTGTCATCCTCTCATGCAGACATCAATATTTACTGCTACCATGGCACAGCGACAGGCAAAAACGAGTGGAGGCAGTAATTTTGGTATCTATCATTTCTGGGGATGACTTTAGAAAATTTTCTTTTTGTGACAGTGTTGCACTTTGCATATCAGGATAAGTGTTTATCACTCATTCTAACTCCTAGAGTGGTTAAAAAAGTAAAAAGAAAAAAAAAAAACAACAGAAAATATAGTAAAATTCCTTGTAATCTTTTGGAGATACTTGGCAAAAAAAAGGTGATTCTGATTCTAATAGAAAGTATGGAATATGACTCTCAATAAATCATTCTCAATTGTGACAAAGTGACTAGACCCAACTTAAAGTAAAACATTTTTTGGGTGTGTTTTCGGTCTTTTTGTTTTGTCACAGCGAGATAAGCTTGGACATGCCTTAATAAAGATCCCAAATTCTAACAATAAACAAAATATTTAAAAATTACATGTACCATAGTTATCTATTTATTTATTCCTGCTTGACATAAATCAGTTATTACAGTTACCCTCCAATTTCACCTGTTTTTTCAAACATTTACCAAAGTTTTTTTTTTTTTTTTTTTTTTAAATTCAGCAATATTGTCTTGCACTGGACTGATCTACCAGTTCCTATTTATAGATTAGCTGTAGCTTAGCTTTGAGAGAGCTTGCCATATCCAACTCATTTATAAAAGTAATTCAACTTGTCTGTTTTATGAACTTGTTTTATAAACTATCAACTGAAACATATAGCATTAAAAGGTTTTCAGATGAATTTTCTTGATGATTAGCTTACTAGTTATTGTACATTTATTAAAGATCGCCATGTTTTTGAAAGCGACAACTTGGGTGTCTCTTAATAAATGCATGGGGCTTTATTTTATATTTATGTTTTTTTTCCCTAACAAGTGCCTTCTGTTGAATAAGTTACTCTTGTTGGAAGTTACTGACTTAAAGCAAACGCAAATCTTCCAAATACATAAACATGTTATCATGTAGTTAGGAATGTTATTTTAAAAATGAAGAACCCTGATTTTAATGGTATGGTATTATTATTTGTTAATGTATTACTTTTCCTTTTTAACTTACTGAGACACAAACAAACCTAGCTTGATTTGCAGTGTCATAAAATTGAGAATATTGAGTACATTAAGCTATGCACCAAAAAATGGTAAGATAGAGAGAGCTATTTATGGCTCCTCACACAAGGATATAAAAGGTAAGACCTGTTGCCTTGAATCATATCTCTCTCCACTTGGAGATTCATGGGCCTCATAGCTGTTTCTCAGGGAAGACACTTTTCTGCCTCATGAGCCCAAAAGAGTTTTCCCTGGTTACCATGACAACCACACTTCTGTATACCTCACAAAACCTTTTGCGCCCCTCTCAGCCTCTCCGCCTACTGGGTTTAACAGATCTTCTCCTGCTGCTCAGGGAAACTTCAATTACTCGCAACACTTTTTCAACCACCGCAAGACCTATTATGGTCAAATGAGACGCTGCGGCCAGCCAGGAACAGCATCTCCTCCCCTGTAAATCTGAGAGCGTTGTCTCATGCTCAGGGTGCTGTGACAAGACAAGGTCGAGGGGTCACGCCTCCAGGTGATGTGTTTCCATAAGGCCGTGGAAAGGAAATGCACATATATGGTTTGGTCTTTATTTATTGCCCGCTCTTTTACTGGATGACTGCAGATTCTCTTCCTTCTGCAAGCTCTGCAGCTCCTCTAAAGTGGTGAAGCTCAGTGTCTGCCTCTGTTAAAATGCAGAATTTAAGAGTCTGTGTGTTTTAATGTTGTGATTTTATCTGCCGTATGTAAACAGAAAAAGTTAGAATGGGGTTGTGTTGGGTTTTCAGAGACACAGTGAAAACACTGCTACCTAAAGCAGTAATCTGAGCGCCTTTAACTTCAAATGTTTGTGAAGTCTGGAAAATGTAAGATGATCTTGACATTTAGTATCACAAAAGGATTGTGTGCTTTCGTGGCTTGCAGAACAGAGCAGGAAATTAGGAACTATTCTGAAGTCTTAACATGTTTCCTATGCAGACAGTGACAGGGGGCCCCTGGTGACCCATATAAACAGGTTTATCTGAAAACTTATCATCCAGCTCAGGGTCCCCATGCAGTACTTCCTGTGTCTGCCTGAATGTTGCAGATATTGGCACTTTCACTCTACAGATACAGTACATCCATCACATATCAGCTAATAAACTCCCAAGACTTGTCACGCATAAACTCAAAGGGGAAGAACAAGAAAATTTAAGCGCTCACAACAGACAGAAAACAAAACTGATCAAGCTCTGCACTAGGTCCTTCATATAATGACTCTTGAGTGAACAGAGTCCATCTGTCACTACAAGAGCATTGGGGAGAGGTCCAAACACCTACTGTAGTATGTCTTCATTTATTTCACCCTCGTGCTAGTCTCAGTCCCCTGCTTCCACTTCACCACTGATGGTCTTATGAATGTTACATTCAACTTGTACTAAAGAGTTTTAGTAGTAATACTAACAACAGATCCAATGAGGAAAGAGTGAAAAAAAGCATTTGTTCACAGTGATGAGACAAAATTAAAAGCACAATTAAAAGCTCAACTTTTACAGCTGTTATTTTAGTCAGACAATTCTATTTCCTAAATGGTACAAATCACAACATGACCTTATATCCAAAATATCCATATTTCCAGAATAAAGCATATGACCCCATGTCATCTGGATGAACAATGTCAACAATGTAGAAAGTAACTAAGTACTGAGCAAGTTTGAGGTATGTGGACTGTATTGTAAATGTGACTATGTGTGTTCTACTTTACAAAAACCAGTGTGCATTTCAATTAATTTCTCAAACATATTTAATCTCAAATATTTTAAAATGGCTAGAAAATAGAGTATATCACTAAAAAAAATAATGTACTTTGTTTTTCCTTCTCTTTTTCATCTTCTTGCCTCTCATTAATTTTGTGAAAAGTCTTATAATTATCTAGTCTCAATGTTTATAAAATGGAATGTGCAGTAGCTCAAAAAAGCTCCAACTGCAACATGTAATGATGCTCTACATTATATTATACCAGTATTTTTTACTCACAGTTAAAATTACTGCTAAGATATGTACACTTTTGCTGAAGAAAGATTCATGCATTACTTGTAATATCTTAATACTGTTGTTTTAACCCTGCTGTTTTGGTGATTTTTCTTAAGTAAAAGTCTGAGTACATCCTCCAACAGCGTCACATGACTACTTCATGATGTGAGTGTACTATGTTTTGCTCACATCTAAGTCTGCTGCCCCCAAATGGCCAAAAAATGCATTGCTATTATTAAAATAGCTGTGTTCCAGAGTTTACAGGTTGCTGGAGAAAGAGGAGTGACAGCATCATTAGGAAAATACATAAATATGTAACAGGAATCTATTTACATATACTGTGGCACAAATGTGGCATGGGGCTGCTTATATTTTCATGCCAGACTCCAGTGTAATGTTAAAGTAACAGCAAGAGGAAGCAAAAAACATTATGCATGTAGAACAGCTCATCAGCAGCAGCCCCAGAGGGGAGTACACATACTCTCTGACAATAAAAGAAGCCAGGTGCCTGTTCACCCGTGGTCGACACTATAAACATCACTTGCACTGCAGTAAATGTCAGACATAGGTAGGCACTGCATTGCACACATGACTCAACCACTGTATACAGATTCCCATGATTCTATCCATCTTCAGTCCATCTCTGACCTGGGATTGGTTTCTACTTCTGTCCTTTAAGGATAAGACTTTGCCTTAATATTGAAATATTTTTTGGTCTTGCCTCCAGTATCAAACTACATAATGTACAGTATGTGTTTCAGTTTTGTCTTCAAATTCCTTCTAAAGGCTTGAGAAAAAGTGCATGGTACAGTGTTTTATCCTCACATTAGTCCAATTGAGTCAAGCACCATAAAGACACTGCAAAAGAAGAGTATAGAGCCATTTGACGCCAGTTTCCTCCCACAAACTGCAGGGTCTAGTTTGGTCACATCAACATTGTCCAACATTGTGGTCAGATCAAAGACTGTTTCTTGTGTATGTCTATACAGCTTGATTTTTTTGGTGTCCAAAACGCTCCCCACTTCCTTTTTCCCATGTCATGTCCCATTCCGATAGTCTGACCCTCAGCTCCTCAGCCCCAAGCCATGCTAAACCCCGTGATCTTTGCGGTTGCTCTTACCACATGCAAAAAAAGTGATGTTTGACAAAACCAAGTTAGCCTACAGGGATTTTGTTGAGTTTCAACTGCCAGGGTTAAATGTTTTGTACTGGTCTCTGCCAGCCAGTCTCTGGTTAATGACACAACCTTGCCCTAGCTGAGATAGCAATGATGTAACAGTTGTTGTTAATTTCAGCAACACAGGAGGGTGCTGTTGATCAGGGATTTAGAGTGGATGACAAGGACAGCTAATTAAAAAAAACCAAAACAACAAAACCCAAAGATCAGTAGTAAGATGGCTACAAGATCTTTTTTTTTTTTTTTTGCTGTGGTGTGCTGGCACTTTCTCTTTAGCTGGCAATAGGACAGTAGACTGCTACTGTCTTCTGGTTTGTGTTATTTAGACAACCATCTCCTTTGTGCATAGGCCAACAATCTATCTGAAAGTGCTATGTAGAGAAAATCCATTTTGCTGTCAGCTGCGCTTTTCCTGCTGTAATGAGATGTCAAAATGTCTTGTTATAAAAGCATAAACATTTAAGTCATCCACAACACATTTTTTTACTGGTATAATTGTACAAAACCCACAGTAGGCTTTTCTTCAAGAAGTATTACAGAGTCTTATAAATGTCTTATAAAAATTGTGGTTACAATTTTGATCACAATAGCAAGTCAAGCATTGCAGTACAGTATACACTGGGGTACAACATATCTCCAACAGGGACACCTTAAAATTACCAGTAAAAAAAATAATGAAACGCAGGAAGCTTAGACTGTGTAGTGTTATTATTATTATTTAGCTTTTTTTTTTTTTTTTTTTACTGTATTTCTAGTAAGTGAATTACCATTTAAGCAACAAATACATCTCAACGACTTCGACCAAGTACTTCACATATAAAATGGTGGTAGAGCGGGAGAAACTGTCGCAAATGTACCACAAAGTATTTCTGAACTGTCGTGCAACAGCCCCTGATATTCTGCATGTGAAACCCCTTCGGTCTCTCCGTACGGCACCCTAGCTGAAGACGGTATGTTTTCCTGCTCGGCCCGATAATATGGCTTAAATGTCACTTTAATATTCGTCTCCAATGTAACTGTTATATTGTATGTGTTTCAGAACCATGCCAGCTAAAGGTCCTCTCCAGTCAGTCCAGGTTTTTGGACGTAAAGTAAGTAAATATGTATAAATTTATCCACGTGTGGTGTTGCGGCTACCCTGCCTTGCTAGGGTACATTAGCTATAGTTGCTAACACGAAGTTGTACCGCGTCATTGAAAATATATAACCCATTAAATATACTTTCATCTGTGCTTATTTAACTTTAATCTTTAGCGAAACTGAAATTATCAAATTAAACAATGATTGGATGTTTGATTACCGATGCATTGAAGATTCGTTCTCTACCGGTACTTCTGTATTAGCAGTAACGTATAGCACAGTAAGCCCGACTGATTGCTAGCATCGTTAGCATCTATTTAGAAACTTTTGGAGATCACAGCGGTTGCTGTGCTCGATTGTTACACCATAATAATGCTGTCGTCGTATCTAAGAGGTAGGCATTATCAATCCATTCCATGGACCAGCGACGGCACCGTTATGGTTGTTGACTGTAGGAACACAACATGTGTCTTGTGTAATGTGACAAGTTGATGCGATCTCATACATCTAGAGCACTTTGGCTGTTATTTACGATATCTTTGTTTTTATCAGAAAACCGCCACAGCAGTTGCCCACTGTAAGAGGGGGAATGGTCTGATCAAGGTGAACGGCAGACCCCTTGAGATGGTGGAGCCTGCCACTCTCCAGTACAAGGTGAGATGAACAGCAGATCTTAATGCGTGATTTATGTGAATCTGACTACCAAGATTGGGAATACAAATTATAGTCAAAGTAGAGTTACTAGTACATAATTTAAAAGTACATTTGTCACTATTCCACTGTGGGAGGATTATATTATAGGGAGGGACACAATTCTAGCTGCAAAGAGTCAGTTCCTTCAAACTTGCTCACATCCTGCATGGGTTGTGCTTGGAGATAGATGCCTGATGGGGCTAGGCAATGTAGCCAGAAATGTTGCTAAATTTTAAGTTTTTTGAGTTACTATAGTTGATATTCATATCAGGTTGAGTAGCTATTGGTAATTGGATAAATGAAAAAACAAATAAATGTATATATGGGTGATTTAAATGAGGGTGTTTCAACTAGGTGCACTTTTATGTTTTTTTGGTCACTTAAAAATACACATCACTTTGTACAAATTCTACTTTCTTTGTCAAACTGACACTAAAACCACCTTTCTAGTATGATTTTGACATACTTTTCAATGTCGTGTCAAAAATCTGTTTTCTCCTTGTCACACACCCACACTTTTGAACTTAAGCAATGTAAATGATTAATAATATGATTTATTGGAAAACTATTGATGGATCTGAGTTAAGTATCAGTAAAATAATTAAAATACATTGTGTTTACTGTGAAACTGCCATCCATATTATTTTCATTCGAAACATATCTGTCGCACAGTTTCACTGACATTTCCACTACAGCACTGTATTGCTTCTTCAAGAAAGTTATAGGAGAGAGTATGGATGGTTTCTATGGCAACATACAGTGACATCAGAGCACATGTTGGACATGGAGGAAATTTTGAGTTTCAACAACTTTTGAAGAAAAATCGAATTAAATATTGCTTGATCATGTTATAAATATATTGCATGTCATTTTAAAATTTTTTTATTATAAAATACTGTTGAAATGTCACTTTCATCGTTATTTCTACCACAGGGAAATGACAGTGGTAGAAATGACATTTAAGAGATATAATTTATCATTCATATATGTATGACTACTGTACTTTCTAGGAAAAAAAATGGTAAAATGGTTACAAAAAGGGGTCTCAGATATTTCTAGAGTGGTATGATTTATTTATAATTAGATAAGTTGAAATGCAGTGGAATGACACAGGTCAGAAAAAATGTTCAAAATTAACAATTTGTCTTGTAATCTAAGATTGTTCTTAGATCTGAAAACTACGCCCACTTTTTAAACTTATGGACTTATTAGGTGAGTTTTGAATAACTGTATTTTTAATTCAAATTCACAAGGCTAAACATGCACCTAGTTGCAGAAGCACCCATTATTAGAGTACAAGTGAATGGCTCAGAGCTTTATAGTGCGACCAGAATTCAAGTCCAGGTTTTTGTGTCTTTTATCTTGTAATGGCATAAATGCTAAAATATTTTTAAGAGATGTTATGAAACAATTGGTTTATCAAAGTGGTTTTTCAATGTCAAATGCTTGACTAAAGCTAACATGACATCAACACACTTTATGGTTCAATATTGTGTGATAGATTGAATTAATTTTATGTTGCCTGTTTAAGCTTCTGGAGCCGGTGCTGTTGCTCGGCAAGGAGCGCTTTGCTGGAGTTGACATCAGAGTCAGAGTGAAGGGTGGTGGACATGTTGCACAGATCTATGGTAAGTAGAACATTGTTCCTCCTCATTGATACCTTGTTCACCATGAGAAGGTGGTTTTCGTTGGTGTTGAGCTTTGCCATTTTTGTCTTGTAGCTATCCGTCAGGCCATCTCCAAATCCCTGGTCGCATACTACCAGAAGTGTAAGTATTCAACAAAGTTTTAGTGTCAGAGCTTTCAATGGATGGGATTGAAGCTTGTGGGAATTAGGAGGGTCTTCTCTTAAAAAGTTTGACAAGCATGCATTTTTAAATCATGTATTTATGTCAAAGTAAATAAATGTAGACATGACATTGACAAAGACTTGAGCATTGCTATTTCTCCAGCCTTTACAGAATGACACTGGTAAAACAAGGCTTCCTGTGTTACTGCAGCTTGTTGAAACCGCTCAGATGACTTCATCTGACAGTTTTTCACTGTGGCTTGTGTGAGCTCATCTGAGACACCTGACAGACTTTGTCCTTGTTCAGTTTTGATGAGCTCAGTTTTCAATCTTTTATTTTCTTGACAGCAAAACACCTTACAAAATCCACATTCAAGTGAAGCAACTAAACATCTATGTGTTTACAGGCTGTTGAGAATCATGCTAAACAGATTTGAATACACTCACTCCCCTACAACAGTAATGCTATAAGTGACCCATGATTCTTAACTGTGTGTATAAAGGCTTTGAGTGAAACAATTCTTTATGCAATATTGTTTATCACTTCAGACTGTTGGATAAATCTCACCTTAATTTTTGTTTCTGTAGCTCAAGAAATGCACTTAAGTCTTGTAATATAGTGATACAATGATAGGGAAGGTAATAACATGCATGCTGAATAGGCAAGGCAAGTTTATTTGTATAGCACAATTCATAAACAGGGCAATTCAAAGTGCTTTACAGAAATAGGAAACATAAAAATTAAAAACACAATGACAATTAAAACATAATAAAACAAATACTAATCAATTACAACAAAGTAAAAGAGAAGAGTGCAGATAGAACCCGTTGAGTTATTATATGCACAGTTGAACAGAGCTGTTTTCAGCCTGGACTTAAACACTGTCAGAGTAGAGACCCGTCTACGTCATCAGGAGGTCTGTTCCAGACTTACGCTGCATGGAACTGAAATGTAGATTGACCATGTTTAGTCTTGACTCTGGGCACCAGCAGTAGACCAGTCCCTGAGGTTCTCAGGGTCTGAGATGGTTCATATGGGACCAACATGTCACAGATGTACTTTGGTGCTAG